>CM062805.1:1030390468-1030589675 GCA_031772625.1 Pinus tabuliformis
TGAATAAGGATGATAAGCCAATTTCCCTTCGCCCATAACAGCGAGATGAATGCCCTTACTGTTGGTTTGACAACTAAGTTATAATAGTTTTCCCACCTTGAAAAAAACAGAAGCAAAATAATTTAAATTAAATATAAGAATAATAATAAAAGTAAATAAAGAATAACGATGGATTGGAATTTGAAGCCATTGATTTTTTTGTATGAATCATACGAATTTAATACACACAAAACCAGAATTAAGTGCAGAATTTTATGGCTAGTTTCAGAATTCCAATTCCACTTAACTGTCTAGATTCAATATTTATGTTATTGAAACTAAGCATGTACATACCAATTTTGGCAATTTCATGGAATTTGCAATACTTGTCGATGATTGTCAATACTCATTTCCTTCCATAAAATTGATCCTCTGATCTAATTTCACCAATTTTCATCCCATTCCTTAACAAATCCTACCAGTTCCAAGATCATAAGATTTTCCTTCGTGAATGATAGTTTATTTTCTAGAAATTCTAGCAAATAAGCAACAATTCTATTTAATTTAATCGGTTCACTAGTCATTACCAATTTTCATTCTGTTACATCACGGATTGACTCATATGCATGCAATAATGCCTTTACTTATGTCGATGCAAGTATTTTCTCGAGCAATTTGAATGCTAATCAGTCACGGTCATATATATATATATATAGGGTCGAATAGCTGCCTCTCAGGTTGACTTCGTCTTGTGTTGATACTTTGACTCAAAATAAAAAAATTCCTCTTCTTTTTCTCTCAAAAGTCCAAATGGGACTTGACTCAAATACATTTCTCTTAACTCAAAATATTTTCTTTTTGACTCTATAAGCATGAATAACATGCTTTAACCAAAATGAAATAATAATAATGAATATAATAATAAATATCAATGATAAAAATTACATTTTATTAATAATATTAGCAATATTGACACTAGTTATATTTTTCAACACTTCCTCTAAACTAGGGAGGTATTCATAATGACACAACAAAGTACTCTCAAGTTGAAATATTCATATAAGAAAGGATCTGGATCGATAAGCATCAACAATGATTTTACATCATCACTAACAAGGCCTTGACTAACAAGTTCTATATCTCCATTAGATCAGAGCACAATGTTGGGAGGCATAAATTTGGACACCGTTGCCTCTCTAGGCACTTAACCCACCAGGATGTTCACCAGGTATGTCCTCACATGACCATTTCCTAATCCATTGTCACAAAACTTGACACCCGGAAATGTCAATCCTCATGAATATTCTTACTTTGGATTAATGTACTTGAATTATGGCGGTTAGTCCTAGTCAAAGTACAAATTCTCAAATAATATTGGTCCCAGATGTTTATCCAATCCACCATTCTCCCTAGTGGTGCCTTTACTAGGCTTATGATTGTTAGTCCTGGCCATAGTACATGACACATGGAGAATATGGTTTCCACCCTCACTTCCTCTCAACTAGGGAGAACACATCCACAAGCATAACCTTTCTCAAGAATACCCATCCTTTTCATAGATAATAACATCATTAATTCATTTTCATCACATGACACCTTTATGATTAAGTATTCATAGATTTGTGGCAAAATATTTCTCCTTTTGTCATTTGTGATGAAAGAAAAGAAAAAAGTGAAAGCTAAAATCATTAAAGATACACTAGAATGATGTATCCAAGTCTAAACTCTAAGGTTGAAGTGAAAATTCATGTAAATGTTATATCTACGAGTTGTGCCAAACTTATGAAAACCTCATTCCCTAAGTCCTATATATAATAAAAAGAAAAAGAAAGAAAACTAAGGCCCAATGAATGATAACTCGTGTATTCGCTCCCTCTTTGAAAACATATGAATATATACATTCCTAGTCACACTTGATCACATGTTTGTGATGGTTAAATCATGAAGTCCTCTTTTCCCCTTGCATTTTCACTTCATCATTTAAGCCCCTAATTGAGGATCTAGGGAATGCTTTTTGCCTAAGGGTTTCATGTCTACTCTTGGTTTACTTATGTCACACTACAATTAATTTATGTGATGGAGTGAAATACTTAAGTTTGTGGAGTTATTAGAACAATGTATTAAGTTAGTCGCCACACACACATGTATTACATCTCATTGATCCACATGTGTGGGTTGGAGACTCATTGCTTGAGAACTTTAATGGAGACTTCTTTAGGTATTTGATGGTATAGCTTAGAAAATCTCTTGGTAAACATTGTGATTCGTCCTTTCTTTTCCTTGAGAGACTTGATAATATTGAAGTCACTCCCAATAATCCATGGAGATGGGGAGTATAAATTACTTGTGTTGGCAATAGAATTGAGAAAGGTAGGCTTGCCATTTGCGATATTAGAGTCATAGACATTGGATACATGGTAGTAGCCCTCGATGTTAATTAACTAAAATCGTATTGTTATAATGCGAAAAGAGGTAAACATATTGGTAACCTTGATGCCCTGATCACTCCAAATAATAGCCATTCCACCCAAGTATCTCTAAGCATCAATCACTACCATTTGGAAATTCCTCCCCCATTTTCTAATTATATGAGGTAGAACCTCACTTACTATTGTTGTTTCTTGTATCAACATTATTGATGGGTGCTTTGTGTACCATTTTTCTTTTAGGAGTCTTTTTTTTCCTTTACTATTGAGGCCCTTCATGTTCCACGAGACTATTTTCGTGGAGAATTTACACACAAATGAAATATAATGTGAATAAAAAAAAACATGTTTCAAGATTTAAGTGCTTGGACAATGCCACTTCGTGACTCCTATATTTCCTTAACCCATGACTGAATGGTGAACTTGATGGCCTTAAGGGAAATTGACAATGACAATCTCAAAGAGAGGTCACTTTTAACTTTATCACATACAAGTTAATATACTAAAAAAAATTATCCATAACAATTTCATCAAGAAATGAATCATTACATTATAAAAGATAATCTATAAACCTTTTTGGAACTTTTTGCTAAACCATGCTCAAAACCAACATATTTAATATTAATATTTAACAATAATATGGACAATAACAATTTTTCATAAATTAAATAACATGTTATCAAGCATAAGAAATGTCACTAAAAGGCAACTAAAAAGCATACAACTAATGGAAGTGACCACTCAAGGCCACCATAAGACAATTAATGATCCAAGTGGATGTTGGTGGCCACCCGCCTATCCCACTTGGACCCCCACAACTGTCTCTTTCCGTTTTCCAGTTTCCTTAATTGTAGCACAATTTACTATTTTTAGCAGATTTTTAGGTCCTAAACTTCCAAAGCCGTTTTGAGGCCCTAAACGATGTTTTTTTGGCAATATACCGCCAACAACTGTCCAAAAGTCGTTTTTTCCTTCATAGTCCTCGGAGAGATCTTTCCAACGAGGTATCATGCATGTCAAACAAAGATAATAGGACCAAGTCACGACCCCGAGAAGTTGGTTGCCCAACTAACCCTAACGGGGCCCATAAACTCTTGGTGTTACATATCCTCGGGTTATGGTTTTGGTTGTTTAGGGTTTGCTCTTATTGTTCAATAATAAAAAGACGCTTGAGCCTCGTTGTAAGGCAGTTCAGAGGCATGTAGACGCCACATCTCTTCTCAGAGACAAGCTACCACCGCCCAAGTTATTTGATTTCCATTCTGTTTGTAAGCATATTTCAGTATTTTACATTAATGAAATGAAGTATTATTTTTGTTGCATCTCTGTATTTATGGTTATATATGTAATGTGTTGCGTTCTTGTTTAAATTCGGATCAATTAATCTATTAAGACCAAGATTAATGGAGACAAAGATCTACAAAGGACAAAGGCAAACCTATTTTAAATTTATTGTTTTATTAGGTGCAAGTTGAACATCTCAAGATATAATGAAGATCATAATGAATTTTATTGCATTAATAAAACGAAAGCACATTCTATAACTTATCAAGGAAGAGATGTATAATACCCATCTAAGCGACACAACATGGCATTAAGTTATTTTTATCACTATTGAAGGTAGAGTATATTGTAATCACTTTGAGTCAAAATGCTTTGACTTTTAATTAATTTGTAAATTTTTAGAAACTATTTATAAAGTTTATTAAAGTTCTGGTAAAACTAAATATTAAACTCATTTTTTTAGAAATTGAAAATCACCTTCTGAATTATTCAAATTTGAATTTCTAATTTTTTATTGGTGGATGACTAATTTTATGTGGTTTAAAATCAAATTTTCAAAATTAAAATTTATTAAAAAAAAACCTCTAATCACCAACATAAATTAGTTATTGTTCCTTATTTATGGATTTTTCCATAACAAATATTTTCTTTTCTTAAAAAACAAAAAGAGTTGACATTAATTTTTGGGCTTTTACTAACCATGGAAACTAGCCTATTTAAAAAACAAAAGCAACAACTCTCCATATTACAATGATTTTTCCCTTGGTTATTTTTATTATTGAATGGATTTGGTTTTATTATTATTAGATTTATAATAATAATAATTAGCTCCCTAAAGTGATTGTTGAAAACTAAGGAAAATTTGTTCCTAGAAGGAAGATCTTTAATAACATCGGTGATCTTCTGAAGCAGAGAAAGGGAGGATAAGGGAATGACTATAAAGCTTGACATGGCTAATGCATTCGACAGAATTTGGCATAGTTTCTTGTTTAAAGTCTTGGGTAGACTGGGATTCAATGATACCTTTACCCATTGGATCTCCATTTGTATCAGTTCTCCTTGGATAGACCCATTATTAAATGGTTGTGGCACTAATTTCTTCAAATATTTAAGGGGACCATGACAAGGATGTCCATTATCCCCCTTTCTTTATATTATGGTAGTTGATACCCTTAGCAAAAGATTGGAATATGAGAAAATCACAGACAAACTTCCAAGCATCATATTTATCCAAGATGTAAAAAGCATCAATCACTCCCAATTTATTGATGACACTATTTTCCTTTGAGGGGCCTCACTTTCCATCACAAGAAGATTCAAGAAGGTCCTAAAAAAATTCTTAGGAGCCTCTAGGGGTTTAAAGAATTCCTCCAAATATCATATTGATTCCTGAAATGTTTTAATGGACAAGCGACACTAAATCGGTAGCATCTTTGGCATCAATATTGTTGAGAATTGGACTGATTTTAAATATCTTGGAATTCCTATATGTCAAAAATCCCTCACCTTCGAGGCTTGGAGCCCAATCCTCTCGAAAATTAAATCCAAACTTGATGAGTGGGGTGCATGATGTCTCACTATAGCAGGCTAGATGATACTTGTCAAATACGTCCTATCTTCCATTCCTATTTTGTAGTTTTCGGTCCTCCTAGACCCTAAATTTATTCTACATGAAATTAGTAAGGAGATTCAGTGTTTTCTTTGGAAAGGAATCAAAGCCTCCTCAAAAAAATTTCACCCTCTCAATTGGAAGACTATCATGGCTCCAAAAGATCATGGATGGTTAGGGATAAGAGATCTGGAAATGATGAACTAGGCCATGGGAGTCAAATTGGCTTGGAATTTGAAAAATGATTCTAAAGTGTGGTGGGCACAAGTTATATCCAAGGAACGTCTAATATTCAACTCTCCTTCTAGGCTTGATCCTCCCTCTAAATCCCTCTCTCTTATTTAGAGACTCATCTTAGATTCTTCCTCCCTTATCAAGAATCATATCAGTTTGACCCCTCAGTGTCGATTAAAGGTCAATATTTGGTCGAGCTCCATCCTCCATCATCCCCCTCTTCAATACTATAAATATCTTCGCCCTCTTTAACATCATCTTTCTCTTCAAGGACTACACTCGCTACCCCAGATTAGTGCATGGTCAAATTTTGGCTCTTGTTCTGACTAGTGGCTAGGAGACCCCCCTCCCAACCTTGCTTATCTAGCTCGTTTGCTTAAAATTAAGCTATTAGGTTATGCTCCCATAGATTTCTAGTTGAAAGGCAAGCTTGGTTGGAAGGCCTATGTGTATACCACTGAGTATATGTATAACTCCTTTTCCAATAGCAAATTTCCCCTAAATGATTCCTCTGGAAGAAGATTTCATCTAATAATGCCATCCCTAAAGTGAACTCTTTATGTTGGATGCTCTTTCATAAGAAGATTCTTAGCTCTAAAAATCTCAAACGAAGAGGCATTGTTAGACCATCCTATTGTCCCCTATGCTCCCTTGATGAAAAATCTCTCACCCACTTGTTCTTACACTACTCCTTTACCCTCTAAGTTTGGAATATGGTCACTGACCCCCTATCCTCTAGGAATTATTTACCAAAGGAAAATATTAATTTATTGACTAACTGACCCATTCAATATGTAGGCTCTTTCACAGGTGAACCAAGATTCAAATGCATATGGACTTCGCTTCCTAATTTTGTTTGCTGACATATTTGGCTCATAAGAAAGAAGGTCATCTTCAAGGATATCAAAATGCCTTCACAATTAGTAGTTGCTAAGGCTCTCTCACTCTATGCAGATACTAATCATATAAAAGTTAGTGACCCTAATTCTAAATTTGATCTCCAAGAGAAACAATGGCTAGAGTGCCTTAACACTCTAAGGGTAAGCTTCCCAAGAAAGTTTTGTTTAGAGTGCCCCTCCTCTTCATAATGGAAACTCAGGTTATCTGATGATGATTTTCAAACCTGGAAAATGCAACAAAAGACTTGGTTGATATTTTTTTATGGGGCCTCCAAAAGAAACCCAAGGGTGGCAGGAGGGGGAGGAATTATCATCAATCTCGATGAAGAAACAAAGAACAATTATGTCTAGGGCCTGGGGAAGAGATCAAACACTGTAGCAAAAATGTATGGCCTCCTCCTTGGACTTCAATTAGCCAAGGAACAGGGTATTTCTTCCATTACAGTTCTGGGGGACTCTGTATTGATTATTCAACACCTCTACTGGTCTTCTCTCCCTTCAAATAGTGCTCTTTCTCTCATTCTTCATAGTTTTTTTTTATATCTTGGAATCTTTTCCTAAAAAATACTTCCACCATATCCTCTGCAAACAGAATCAAGCAGTGGATGAGCATGCTAATATACCCTGCCATCTTCATGAAGGGAAAATGAGGAATGATGGCACTCTCTCTTGGACATGTATACCATGACCAACTATAAATCCTTATTAATCCAACCTTCTCATAGCATGTATTTTGTACAATATTTTGGATATTTCTTGGACTAAGTGCCCTCATCAATGGAAGAACCCACTCTGCATACATTGCCAAATGACAGCATCACCTCAGTCACTCATTTGCTCAAATTTTGTGTGAAGTTTTCCTATTGACAATCTCAGTACGCCATTGCCCTTTCAAGGACGTCTCCCTCATTCAGATATATGTCATGTATTCACATTAATTATGGCATGGAATTAAATTCTGACTCTTTGCCTCGCCTACCCTTATCTCTAGTACCCTGCAAATTTGTCTCCTCCTATAGGTAATGGATTTAATTTCAATCTGGGAAGTGTGGGAGGTCTTGAACCACATGTAATCTCCTAGATATGTTGAGATCATGTTGAATATAACCCTCTGGATTGTGGTGGTTTAATTCTTGGAACAATTTGTTGCCCAATACAGATATTGGCCCCTACCGAACCCAGACACGGTTTCTCTTTCAAGCAAGTGAAATTTCTATCTTTGTCTTCAGCTCTCCTATGAATGTATGATCCATATTAAGTTGGTTTCCAAAATTAGTGCAACTCTTCAAGAAATCTACTTGAGGCCAACTCGAGCCTCTCTTACCAAATGCTTGTCAGCATGTGTATTGGCGACCTATAATGTTATTTGTCATAGTCTCCAACTTAGGTCTCTATGTTCAATCGATCATACACGCCCTGTTTTAGTCATAAAGCCAACCTCCAGTTTGAAATTCTGGTCCTTTGCTTCCTTTTAGTGTCCTCCCTCACGTCGAAGTTGTTGGAAAAGCAGACAAGACAAAAAACAATTCACACATAAAACATGAGTTGTTGTTCTTCTGTTCATCACATAAAACATAATGATTACAATGAACTTGGTGAAGGGTATTTAAACCTTTTCCAACTAGCGAATTGCCTAAAATATCTTGACATGCAATTACATGCAATCTCACACTCAAAGTAGTCTATCACTTAACTCACTTGACTCAACACTCAAACACTCAATCATGCAATCACTCAGTTAATTGACTCTCTATTTTTAGCTAACTCCTCATGCAGGAGTAATTATCTTATTTTAACACTCCCCCTTAATTACAACTGCTAAACTAAAACATGACTCATGACAACTCAAACATGCCTGCTGGTCTATGTCTCAGCTAGGCGTACAACTTCTATGAAAATCAAACAAATCTTGTGCTAATGAATTAGTAAATATATCAGCCAATTGATCACTAGATTTACAAGGCTTCAAGTGAACTTCTCCATTGCTCACAAGTTCTCTAATAAAGTGATATCTAGTATCAATATGCTTTCTCTTCTGATGAAACACACTATTCTTGGATAGTGCAATCGCTGAGGTGTTGTCGCAATATATTGTTGTTGTTCCTTGTTGTTTCTGCTTGAGTCCATCAAGTACTGTTCTTAACCACACTGCTTGACATGCTGCTAATGTTACTGCTACATATTCTGCTTCTGCTGATGAAAGTGTCACAATGGGCTGCTTCTTAGATGCCCATGAAATCACACTTGAACCAAGGTGGAACACAAAACCAGAAGTGCTCTTCCTATCATCCAAACTTCTTGCAAAATCACTATCTGTGTATCCAATCAATTCTTTCTTTTCTGTGCTTGCATACATTATGCCACAATCTCTAGTTCCTGCTATGTATCTCAGAATTCGTTTTCTTGCACTCCAATGTGTGTCTTTTGGAGTCTCCATAAATATGGAAATCAAACTCACTCCTTGCATGATATCCGATCTTGTAGCTGTGAGATACATGAGGCTACCAACCAATCTTTTGAATAAAGTTGGATTGACATCTGATCCTTCATCATCCTTACTTAACTTTGTACCTGTTGCAACTGGTGTAGGGACAGGTTTGCAATTTTCCATCCTGAATCTTTTCAACAAATCTTTGGAATATTTATTCTGACAAAGAAAAATTCCTTTTTGAGATTGCTCAACTTCTATAACAAGAAAATATTTCATGAGACCAAGATCTGTCATCTCAAATTCTTTCATCATGGATTCTTTAAATTCATCTATGTCAAAATCACGTGTAAAAATCATGTCATCAACATATAAGAAAACAATCAAAATTTGTCCATGCTCATTTACCTTTATGTACAAGGTAGGCTCAATGTTGCTTCTGCAAAATCCATTCTTGATCATGTAACTGTCAATTCTGCTATACCAAGCTCTAGGCGCTTACTTCAGTCCATAGAGCGCTTTCTTCAACCTGTAAACTTTGTCTTCATTACTCTCAACTTCATATCCTAGAGGTTGCTGCACATAAATTTATTCTTCTAGAATTCCATTCAAGAAGGTTGATTTCACATCCATCTGATATAATTTCCACTTGTTCTAAGCTGTTGTGGCTAGAACTGCTCTTACAGTATCCAATCTAGCTACCGGAGCAAACGTTTCTCCAAAGTCTATTCTTGGTTGCTGCGAGAATCCTTTTGCTACAAGTCTTGCTTTAAATCTGTCAATTTCACCTTTCTCATTCAACTTTGTCTTGTACATCCACTTCACACCAATGAGATTTTTGTCCTTTGGTAAATCAACCAAATCCCATGTGTCATTCTTTTCAATAGCTTCAATTTCTTCATCCATGGCTTGCACCCAATTTTCATCTTTGATTGCTTCTTCAAACAAAGAAGGTTGGAATGACAACAATGCAAAATTTGAACTAACATCCAAATCATCATAAATATCTTTTAAACTTCTCATCTTTCTCTTACCATTATTTGATTCATCACCTGATTGATTGTTGGGAGAATCTTGATCTGTTGATCTGCTTGAGGATCCATGCTTCTCTGAAAATCTTGGAGTCCTTGTTGGTGTGTCTCTGTTTGGTGTCTTCACCTGTGATTCTTGCTGCTCCTTTTCTGCTACATCATCTTCTTCCATCAGTGGCACTTGTGCATCAACTGTTTTTTCTACAGTTCCATTCCATGACTCTTGTTCCTTGAACACAACATCTCTGCAAATTACGGTCTTCTTTGAGACAAGGTTGTACAATTTGTAAGCTTTTGATTGCTCACTATAACCAATGAATATGCATTTTTCACTTTTATCATCCAATTTGCCTCTTCGCTCCTTAGGCACATGTGCATAAGCTACACATCCAAATACTCTGAGATGAGATACGCTGCAATACATACCTAACCATGCTTGTTCTAGTACTTTGTTCATCACACTCTTTGTAGGAGATTTGTTGATCACATAAATATCACATGCAACTGCTTCTGCCCAATACTCACTAGACACGTTTCTACCTTTCAACATGCTTCTTACCATGTTCATAATTGTTCCGTTCTTTCTCTCTATTACACCATTCTGCTGCAGTGTGTACCTGGTTGTAAACTGTCTTCTAATCCCATGTTGTTTGCAGTAATCATGGAATGCCTTTGAGTCATATTCTCCACCACGATCTGACCTCAATACCTTGATCTGTCGATCACTTTGGTTCTCTACTAAGGCTTTGAATTCTTTGAACTTTGCAAAAGTTTCAGACTTTTGCTTCAAAAAGTAAACCCAAGTCTTTCTGTTGTAGTCATCAATGAAAGTGAGGAAGTAGCAACTTCCACCAATCGACTGTGTCCTCATAGGTCCACACAAGTCTGTATGCACTAGCTCAAGAGGTTGCTTTGCTCTGTATGCAACTCCCTTTGGAAAACTTTCATGGTGTTGTTTTCCCAAGATGCAACACTCACAAGTACTAGTAGGCTCTTTAATGGGAGGTAATCCTCTGACCATCTGTTTCTGCTACAACAATCTTAAACCAAAAAAGTGCAAGTGTCCAAATCGAAAGTGCCATAACCAATAATCATCAAAACATGCAACTATAAAAGAACTCACCTGACCACTGTAATTCAAAATGAGAGGAAAGAGTCTGTTCCTCGTCATCTGCACCTTTGCTATCAGTTGCTTGCTTGGGGGCTTGTCATATATAACAACTTCTTGACCTTGAAAGATAACTCTGTATCCTTTCTATGTCAATTGACCAAAACTTAACAAATTATGTTTCAGACAAGGAACATAATATACCTCTGAGATTGTCTTCGGCTCCCCCTGCTTGGTCAGAATGTTAACGACTCCTTTGCCATCTACTTCCACAGTCTTGTCAGTCCCCAACTTTACCTCTATTTTCGCAAATTGATCGAAATTTGCAACCAAATCCTTGTTCCCTGTCATGTGGTTACTGCAACCACTGTCTAACAGCCACACACTAGCAAAAGGTTCATGCATGGTATGGCAAGCAAGGAACATAGAGTTAGTACTCTCTGTAGTGACATTAACTCTCTAGTTCCCTTGATCAGCTATTTTCTTCCTGCAATCACGAGCATAATGACCAAATTTATTGCAGTAATAACATCTCACCTTTGATTTGTCAACTCTTTGATTATTGTTGAAGCTTTTGTAGTTGCTTCCACTTGCATGTTCATGCTCTTCTCGGTCATATTTCTGATCACCATACCTTCCGCTTCGCCCTCTGCCTCTTGTTCTACTTCTGCCTCGACCTTTGTCTCTTGAAATAGAAACCTGACTTTTGAAAGCGGTCTCTAAAGTGGAATCCTTATTTCTGTCTATCCTTGCCTCATGTGATAGAAGTGATCCCATAAGTTCATCAACTGTCAATGATGCCAAATCCTTGGCTTCTTCTATGGCTGCTACCACAACATCAAATTTGGTAGACAAAGATCGAAGGACCTTCTCAACCACTCTTTGATCTTTTATATCTTCACCATAAATCTTTAACTGATTTACAATAGTTATGACCTGATTCATGAAAGAATCGATGTCCTTTGTTTCCTTCATCTGCAGAGTTTCAAAATCTCTCCTAGTATTCTGCAACTTAACAATATTGACTTTGGCCATACCTTTATAGTTTGTCGCCAAAGTATCCCATGTTACTTTTGCTGAAGACGTGGTCATAATCTTCTGGAACACTACTAGGTCCACTCCCTGTTGAATAAGTTGCAACGCATGTGCATTCTTCTTCTTGTCTTTCTTCCATTGTTCCCTCTCTACATTAGTGAGAGTTTGTTCTTCTTCTTCGTTCATAGGTTATGAAAACCAAAACTTCACATAATCCCAAACATCATGTGCCTGCAACGTGGTCGCCATCTTAATGGCCCACACATCATAATCTTTCCCTGTAAACGGTGGGAACTAGGGCTGCAAATTTGAGAAAGCCATCTTTCTCCAAAAATTAATTTCTCTTCTTAAAAAGCCATCTTTCTCCAAAAATTTCTTTTTTAAAAAATCGAAAACAAAATTCTCCTTTTAAATAAGCTTCTTATCTTCAGAAATTTCCTTTATAAAATAAAACCCTTTATTATTTTTTTAATATAAAAAATATTTATGTGAAAAAAACTCTTTATAATCACTTCAAAAGAAATTGTATCATAAAACCACGTAACAAAATCGTACCCACTTAGCTTTAAAAAATCACGTGACTTCTAAAGCCTTTCGAGTTTCAAACACTTTCGACCAGGCTTTAAAATTGACGTTCGTATGCCCGTTTTTCTACTTTTTACTAGTAAAATACAGTTTACTCTGAAATGAACATGTCAGGGTTAACTAGCAAATTATTTTTTTAAATGTCAAAATGATGGGTATATAAAAAATCAAAAGTTTATATATATATTATGTATATCTAGCTGGTACTAGGATATGTGAAGTGGTCGATTCTTCTGACAGCGTACTTGTGCGTAACGCATACTTCACCCTATTACTTTGGTTTGTCTGGGGTTAGTTCTTACTGTCAAAAACACGCGATGCAGTGTATTTTGGTACGTTCCAAATAACTTGTGCCAAAAAAATCTTATATTCGTTTTTTAAATGGCGGTTTGCATTAATTGAGAATCAACTTCTACATTCATCATTCATCATTAATATGCTGCTTGTGTTTATAATATTGAATCAGGATAACTAAAGAGTGGGAGAGAGGAATCTTAATTAAATACAAAGCAAAAGAGGACTATAGATGAGCAATTTTCATTGTTCATTCTCTTTGCAGACAAGAGATTTACAGCAATGGACCTCCCAAGGTTTCGTTAAAGTATGGAGAAGCCAGCTACAAGCCTGTTGTAGTGACGAAACCTCAACCGCACGATCATATGAGCCCCCTCTCCACGGCACTCAGTTCTCTGTTTGCCAATCTCAAAGACTGCGGGAATTAAAGGGTTGCATGCAGAAGAATAACGATGCGCTCAAATGCGATATAGAGAAATACGCGACGGGAAAAGTCGTGCAGCTCCTGCGTGGATGGAAAAACTTGTTTAAGATGGAACCTGGGTATATGACCATTATTCTTGTCCAGTTTTCTCTCTCAGAATTTCAGCGTTGTTATCCCTTTAATGCAAGTGCCGAACCCCACTATCTCTATCACTTTCATGTAAGCCCTATTTTCTCTGTTCAAATTCGATACTTTCATTTTCTAGTGGATGAAACAGTATTAAAATCATTTAGGTGTGTAACTGCAAATTGTGGATCACGAAGACAACGAGATGATGAGGCCTCTCAAAATTCGAGCTAAAGTCAGAAACGCTGAAAGATACATTACTTACCTTATGTTATCCTAGTAAAATGGTCTATAGTTTCCCGCTAGAATTAGAGGTTCTTTGAAATTGCCCGGTGAAGTGGTATTTACATAAAATATTGCTCCCATATTGAAGAAATAAAGATGAAGTCTCCTGTAAAGTGGTGCTCCCATAAAATAGTCCAAAGTGCATAAAAGTGTGAGGTGTAGATTATAAACTTGAAAAATAAAAGACAAAGTATCCCAACAAGTGGTATTTCCATAAAATATTGTGGAGTGAACCACAGTGTGAAGTGTGGATTCTAATACTGGAAAAATAAAGAACAAAGTATCATGTGAAATGGTATTTTCTTAAAATATTGCAGAGTGACCAATAATGTAAGGTGTGGATTCTAATACGAGAAAGCCTCTTTTCATATTGTCGCTCACTAGTACTAGACTTTCCTCAAGCGGAGGCTTCCCCTAAATTCGGGTAAGTTCAAGTATTCGCTTAGAATGTTCGATTTCATGGAATTTTTTCCATCCTCTATGGAATTTTCGCGGGACGAAGCTCGCTCCTCCTTTCACTGAGTAACAGTTCAACTGACTTTTACTTGCATTTGAATACCTTCACTGAAAATATCTAACATCCACAGGTCAGATATCATTTTAGCGAGAAATATTATTGAAATTTAAACCAAAATGGTCCATTTTCTCACAACTAAATTAGGAAAAAAAAAAAAAAAAAAACTTTGGAAATTTATTTTTAGCACTTTGTTTTTTACCATATTCTCTTCAAAGTTTAATTGCATTCGCTTCAGCGTTTGCAGGTATACATTGTGTTTTTTGCTTTTAAATTAGAAAAAACAGGTAAAATGAAATATTAAAAGTAATACAAAGGGTAGTTTAAAAAAACAGGTAAAATGAAATATTAAAAGTAATACAAAGGGTTATTTAAAAATAAAAATAAGACCGTAATAAAAAAATCCACGCTGGCAGGGGACCCGTCAAATTTAACCGCTGCTTTCGACTTTCAAACACGTTGACTCTGTATTGAGTTGCGACAGACGCTAATTTTTCTGCGAAACAGCGGCTTGCTCGCTCGTTGACCAATCAATTTTCTAGGTGATGGTGTTCAAGGCAGCTGCTGCTGCTTCTTCATTAAACTCTATCTATGCTGTTTACAAACCAAACGAGTTCGGCTACAGCGAGTGAGAAACTTCTGACTATTTTTTTACTCGCACATGCATGACGCGGCTGTAGAATCTCTTGATTTTAAACTTTGTTCTGATATCAATTGGTTGGAAAAGCAGAGAAGATAAAACACAATTCACACATAAAATATGAGCTATTGCTCTTCTATTCATCACACAAAACATAATAATTCCAACTAACTAATTGTCTAAAATCTCTTGACATGCAACTACATGCAATTTCTTGACATTCGACATCGGGTGGATTTAACTTTCCAGCAAGAAAAGTGTTCACAGCCTAATGGATCATAACTATCATTTATGCCCTCATCCTCTGCTTGACTAGTATGTTGAGGGCTCAGAACTTAAATAACAAATTCTGGCCCTATCAAAAATAGTGCAAAGCCAACAAGTTCAGATTCAACGCATGGATGGAATACGCCTATAGATAGCATAATTGCAAACTTGATGAAATAATGAAGACTCCAGAAGCACAACCAGCAGTGCCCTAGTTGTCCATATGTCAATCGATCGCCCATAATAAGCTATGACCATTTCATGCAAAATGTATTTTGTTAGCTGGCCAATTTTGTAGAATTTGCAAAATAAGCTATGACCATTTCATGCAAATGTATTTTGTTAGCTGGCCAATTTTGTAGAATTTGCAGGAATGGATGTTTAAACTTCGACAGTGGGAAGGAATTTGTAGCAAAATCCAATTAGATCTTTTGGAAGTATTTCCTTCTCTCGTCTTAGAACCTCTAAGCAGACTGAACATGATGTAAATCTTTCCCGTATCTCAATATGATTCTGCAAAAAAATTAAGAGCAAAGTTATTTTTATTTTTGTTCCCAAAAAAACATATGCACTTTGAGAAATTTAATCAGTCTCAATGCATGATCCAAAGTTTGATGGTATAGATCCAAAATTGGAGAGATATAAATCATTAATATAATATACAAATAATATTCTTAATTTATATATGCAAAATTCTCTATTTCTTTTCTTAAAAGTATAAAAATAAATTAACTAAATATGTTTATTGGTATATTTATTATTTATTAAAAAAATTATTTTTTAATTAATATATTTTTATTTTAATATTATAAATTATTGGCTTTTTTTTCTTAAATAGAAAATCATCAATACATTGTTATTTTTGTTATTTTTCATTTTCATTATTTTTAGTTTGTATTTATTTTTAAATAAAATATTTTCATTTTTTATATTATGAATTAAAAAGATATATGTCAATTTCACATTGAAAATAGAAGGAATTACAGATAGTCATCATATTGGGTTGTAGAATGTATTTCTCATCACAATTAACATGCAAGCTAGCAACACTATAAATATCTATGAGTCACTTGGATATTAGTGGCCATCCACTTATTCCACTAGCTCACACCAGGGTTTTTCCTATTTTGGCAATTTTTAGTTATTAAACTTTAGGAGTCATTTGAGGCCCTAAACAACATTATCTTCAGTGCTTCATCTCCTAGGTTTAGGGTTTTAGATTTTTATGGTTTCTCATTGTTTCTTTGCGATAAAAAAAAATTTGGAGCCTTATTGAAACACAATTTAGGAAGATTGTTAGCCATCACATCTCTTCAGACCTTAATTTGCTTTCATTCAACATTAAACAATTTCAATTTATTAATTAATATTTAGTTTCATTGTATCTCCCTGTTTTATTTTAAATCTGTATTTCACTGGGTTCCTTCCTCGATCTATATCAATTCAATATAAAGATATAATTATCACATTTAACAAATTTGAATAAGTGAATTTTTTATTAACCCACACAAAGGGTACCCTAATGCACTAATGTGGGCCCTCCCCATCTCTTTGACAACATGATTACTCAACACAACAATTTCCGCAACATGCAAGCCATCTGCCTTGCTTCTAGCAGGAAGGTCACCTTGAAGGCACACTCCAACACAAGATCTAGGCTTCGGTGTTATGCAACGTCTTGAGTAGCTACCAAACTGTACAAATAAACTTCACGGTTGATGGTCAAGGCATTGAATAATCATACTAGAATGATGGGCCCTATTCATAGCCAGAACACTTCATATCAATCCTCCAGGTAAGTGGAGGCCATGGGAGCCCTTCGCAGCAGGATCATCGACACACAGCACGATTACATCATCTCCGAGCAATGTGTTTTCATATAATTCTTGGTGCGCTTTGAATCTTCTGTATCACTATGTCTCATGGAGGACAACGAACTCCCCGCTGAGGAAGAGGTAGAGGTTGTCCCTCTGTCTCCTCTCCAAGATCAGTCACATGACCTCGACCTCCCAACTGTGAAACCCAACTAAAAAAGTAGTATATTAGATGTGGAGATAATTAAATACAAGGGAGGCTGCGATGCAGCGAGTCCCTGCACCAAGCCGGTGCTCATTCCTTTCGTAATCGTTCCTTTCGTGATGCGAGTAGCAGTAGTATCGGGCCGGTATCCCTGCACCAAGCCGGTGCTCATTCCTTTCGTAATCGTTCCTTTCGTGATGCGAGTAGCAGTAGTATCGGGCCGGTAGGAAGTAGCAGTAGCAGGATATAGTAATAGCGGTCAGTATACTTAGTAAAGATATAGCAGGTCTCCCGGCGGCTTTCAGGGGAATCAGGGGGGGGGGTGAAAGCGGTAATGGGTGCTTGCAGTTAATGGTCGGTCGAATGCCTAATAATACCCTCCCTCTATTACTTCCTGGCACGTCCTTAATGAGTGAGGTGGGCAGCAGGTCATTCTTTGTATTCTGGGGATTCTACAACTTGCATAGATTCCGGGGACTGCACTTGCAGATTTCATAGCTGTTGGCTCTCTCATTGTTGGTTCAAATAGTGTTTGCTCCTGAGCTCCCTGCAGCGGAATCGAGCTGAAGCTGCGGTTTCAATTCTATCCACATCCCGAAGGTGCAACGATACTACATACCCTGGCAGACAGTGCCACAAGGTTGAAAGCTCTTAGTTGAAGCTAAGACAGGAGAAACAAATGCGAAACAAATTAACAATACAGCTCTGTTACTGAAAAGCTAAAGCGCTGAACTTAGTTGAAGCTAAGACAGGAGAAACAAATGCGAAACAAATTAACAATACAGCTCTGTTACTGAAAAGCTAAAGCGCTGAAATTGGAACGCTGCAAAACTGAACTCTAAAATCAGTAGTCTGCACCCTCACTGCACTGGTTTCTTCACCAAGAAGGCAGTACCTTTATAATTCCTGAGCTGAGCAACGACCACGCAGAAAAGCCAAACCACTGACCGAGATCCCAAAACAATAATATAGCATGACAGGAAGATAAATAAGCATTTGAGTAGAAAGTTGTTTGCCCGCTTTCGGAGGGTTCAGAGGTGGTCGTAGCCCAATCAGGAGCCGATGTATGAGTCCTTTCCGTCCTCCTCGGTCTCGCCGGTACATTTAAACTTATAAACCATATCTCGAAGCTATAATCATGGGTACCAACATATATGCATCAAGAACCAGTTGACTTGTACCGCATTTGCAAGAAATTGGAACGCTGTAAAACTGAACTCTAAAATCAGTAGTCTGCACCCGCACTGCACTGGTTTCTTCACCAAGAAGGCAGTACCTTTATAATTCCTGAGCTGAGCAACGACCACGCAGAAAAGCCAAACCACTGACCGAGATCCCAAAACAATAATATAGCATGACAACAAGATAAATAAGCATTTGAGTAGAAAGTTGTTTGCCCGCTTTCGAAGGGTTCAGAGGTGGTCGTAGCCCAATCGGGAGCCGATGTATGAGTCCTTTCCGTCCTCCTCGGTCTCGCCGGTACATTTAAACTTATAAACCATATCTCGAAGCTATAATCATGGGTACCAACATATATGCATCAAGAACCAGTTGACTTGTACCGCATTTGCAAAACTTTTGGTTGAAACTCGTGCACATTCAAATGCATGGAAATGCACAACAGGGTGTTAGTTATAGGATGACGCAACGGTGCAAAAATTATGTTGAGCAAAGATTATGTAATATGCGTTTATGCTAAATTAAAAAAATCACACTACCAGACCTTCGTACAACGTACATGAGATTAGTGAAATTGAAGGAGCGTTACACGTATATATTTGTTTGAGGTTTGAATTCAATAAATTTTGTTTTATCCCTTGATAATTTTGTTTTTTTGCATCATCGTTCTCATGGAATTAGCTTGAATTGGTTCTCACATTGGTATTCTATGTTTCGTTTGAACTTATGTTCCATTCACCTTTGTTTTATTTGTGAAATTGTTTACGATACTTATTCGAATGCTTTCCTTTCATATGTTTACTCGTCATGGTCATAGTTCATGGTGTTCCCCTTCATATCAAGACACATTTTGTAATTGTGCTATTATGTCCGTTCATAAATGTAAGTCTGAAAATCATAAACTAATTAGTTTAACCACTATGTTAACCACTAAACGTAACACAACTTAAATATGTTAACCACTATGAAACGTAACATGATAACTTAAATATATTTGTAATCTGCCATTACAAGTTGTTTTACACGTTTTCTTTAAGGTAATGCCAGGTGGATTTAAAGCAATACCAAACCAAGATAATTCGAAGAAGGAATTCATTGAAATAAGGAGTTAAAAGAATAAAATTTTCCGAAGAAGACCGGGTGAATATGCTCAAACAGAGCATGGTCGACTTTGGTCTCTGGAGAATAAGCCGAGAATATGAATGGAGAATAAGCCGAGAATAAGCGTTTTCTGGACCATGCTCTGTTTGAGCATGCCTTAAAGTGGCTTAATGCATGTCTGACAGGTGGCGAAGCGGACGATGGAAGTTGCCACACCGATTTTAAGCTTATTCCAAAGCTCGACCACCTAACGATTTAGCCACCACGCGCTTTGAAAATATTATAAATTTAAATTCATGGTTTCCAGAGCTCTGTTACTACTTCCAATAACAATCATCATCGTTATGCCCATCGTTGTCATAACAATTATTCACCAAGATGGGGGTTTCTGTGGTTCAAACTAAACCTTGCAGATTTCCACTACCAGCCGCAGATTGTCATGAGTATTGCATTTTCGTTTTATACAGAGTTGGTTTCATATCCTGTTGCTAATCTCAGTTTTTCTGTTTGCAGGGGAAAGGAAAGAAGTTGCGGTTCCGGAGGTTTTCACCTAGGCAACCCTCTCACGAGTTAGAGCTGGACGCTTTTCTTCCGGGTAAGCATTCTATGTGAACGAAAGGTTTTGAGCCGAGGCACATGGAGGATTCCTGCAGTTTTCTGGGAATTTTGCTCTAGTTTTAGGAGATACAGCTCTTTGCTTAATATTGTTGTTTAAAATCACAGGGTAGGCTTGGATGGTGCTAGGTAGGGTTTACTGGTTTTAGGCTGAGGGCTCCCAGTGGTCCTGTGTAAACCTCAGCTTTTTTGTTTTGTTTCCTTCAGGCGGGCAGAGCTTCTTGAAGGGAAACGCAACTTGCAGATGACGAGCCACGACGAACTAAACTTGAGCCAGAGTTACAATGAGCGCATTAGGCCACTGCTCGATGCTGTCGACACACTACGCAATCTTGGAGTAGTGAAAGAGGGTATCCGGCTCCCTACTATTGTTGTTATTGGGGATCAGTCCTCCGGGAAGTCAAGCGTGTTGGAATCTCTTGCAGGGATAAGCCTCCCAACGGGGCAAGGGATTTGTACGAGACTCCCGCTTATTATGAGATTACAAAGCTGCAAGCCGGAGGAATGTGAGATTGTGATTGAATACAATGGAAAAAAGAGGAAAATTTTAGAAGTAGAGATTAAACAAACGCTGGATACAGTAACGGAAGAGATTGCAGGAAGCCACAAGGGTATAAGTGATACTCCAGGAACAGCAATTGAAGAAACCGACTCTGTCTGCACGCAATCTAAATAATGGCACCAGGTAACTAGTCTAAGAACATTACCTTTATGTCACCACGAATTTTCAGGCAGCATGGAATTTATCTGCTCAAGTTGCAGAGTTCACTTTGGCGCTTCTGGAAGCGGTGTACGAGGCGGCCGAGGCGCTACTCAGATTGGCTTAACAGTTCGGAACAATTCATCAACAGACACACGGTTGAATTAATGCTAGGAAGGGAATAATGCCAGTCGGGGGAGGGGCGCATCGGCTTTGCATCTGGTTAATCCACTGGTTCTTCAACGGCTTCAACGACTGAAACTAGTGGGGGTTTTGCGCAGAGAGGTGTTGATATTGGGGATCCGACTCTGGTGAGCGGGTAGGCGGTGGTTCATGACACCTCCCGCCATGCACGGACACCTGCACAACACCTGTTAAGATCACCTGCACAACACATGTTCAGATCAAACCGTATCAAACCTTAGCATATGCCTGTTTGCAGATAATACGAATTGACATACGAATTGACGAACTAATGTTAGCATTAACATCAGACCGCTGACGGTCAGGCAGAATGAACTAGGCCTAAATAGCAATTTAGGCTATGCTCGGGCCTCTTCCGCCTCGGGAAGAGGCCAAATAAGATGGCAAAGGTTCAGGGCGGAATAGAACTTTGGCTATGTGCCCACATCACCGCACAATACATTTCCAAACTTTGGACTAATGACCGAATAACCCTCGCCAGCGACTACAAACTAATGCTATATCGCACCCGAACGATTACTATAGTCCCTGCCGAATGCCAGATGGCAGGGACTAAAAAGACATCGAAACTGCCCATGCAAATTATTTATTTGTTGGTACCTTATCATATTCTAATAATAATAATGGTTAACACTGGTTTTGTAAGTGTCAATATTTTGTAGTCCTTGATCAAAAAATCTTACAGAGAAATTATATGGCAAGGAAAATACATTGGGTACAGTTAGAGAAGATAACTGCCCCGTTTCCATTTGAGTGATGGTGACATCATTATGGTTAATACTGGTTTTGTAAATGTCAATATTTTTTATTCCTTGATAAAAAAATACTGCAGAGAAATTATATGGCAACTGTATCTTATAGAAAATACATTGGATACAGTTAGAGAAGATAGCCGCCCCGTTTCCATTTGAGTGATGGTGACAGCATTAAGGAATCGGAGGATGATTGTGTGTGGAGGCAGATGACACAGATGATGCGGTGACAGACGACCGTGACTGGTTAATCCCACTATTCGAGATGCCGGCCGTGGATCCTCCCTAGCTACTGACACTACTTTTCACAAACGCGGGCTTTTTCGGATCTGGCAATGTCCCGGAACAGCCGGAGATCATGAGTAGAGCATTAGAGATAGCAGGTCGGATGCCCGGATCAGCCTGTGTGCACACAAGCCCAGCATGAATGCATCTTAATGCTTCCTCCCGCCGGCATGTACCCCTTACTGTAGAATCCACCATATCCAGAGGACACCCTTGCTTGTATAATCTCCATGCCTGCATGTATCACATTTTCAATGGTAAATGCATGCTCACCTTACTTCTCTATAATTATGAAAAATCACCCTCCATCAAGTCCAAGTGTTACCCATTCTAGTAAGCTTTGGGCTTCATCAGGAAACTTTAGGTCACTACTCTTCCTTCCACTCACGATCTCCAGGACTAACACTCCGAAGCTATAGACATCAGCTTTCACCGATAGCTTTCCCCTCATTGCGTATTCTGGCGCCATGTAACCGCTGTATACTCCATTCATAAACTATTCAAATTAGTTGGGTGCTTAATATCGGGCAATTGCATATATATTCTCTGTCAATAAATTGGATAAAAAAAAAGATCGAGGGAAATATTCATACTATGTCCCTGCAACTCTTGTTTGGATATGAGTTTCATCTTCAGGAAACAGTCTTGCTAACCCGAAGTCTGCGATTTTCGGATTCCATTCCTCATCAAGCAAAATGTTGTTTGCTTTAATGTCTCTGTGAATGATTCGCATGGGCGAATCTTCGTGCAGATAAAGAAGACCACGAGCTATTCCCATTATGATGTTATGACGCGTTTTCCAATCGAGATGTCTCTTCTTCTCTGGATCTGTATTTGTATTTCAAGAATAACAAATTTGAAAACATTCAAATAATCAAACTCATTAAATTTACTAAACAATTATTATCGTCCCCTCAACAAAAAATTCCAAAATGACATACCAAAGAGAAAAGTGTCAAGACTCTTGTTTGGAAAATACTCGTAAACAAGTAATCTTTCTTGTCCCTCGACACAACAGCCAAGCAGCTTTACAAGATTTCGGTGTTGAATGGTCAAAAGCTTCACCTCATTCATAAATTCTTCTTTTCCCTGCCCAGATCTTACACACAATTTCTTCACTGCAATTTCTTTTCCATCTCTGGTTAATCCCTAAAACAACCAACCACATCAAGATAAGCCTATCAACAAACCCATTCTTTCTCGATCCTCTCAAAGATCATGACATTTCATACAATTTCATGGTTTTAAGGTAATGGGTACATAAATACATACCTTGTATACATGGCCAAAGCCTCCCTGTCCAAGCAAGTTCTTTTCATCAAAATTATCCGTTGCTTCTATGAGTGCTTCTAAGTTGAAAAGGATTTGCTTGTGCCCTAGTAGCGTCGACTCTGTCTCAGGCATTTCTGTTTGGAAGAAATAGTTAGTATGATGCTTCTAATTTCTTTGGATAACTTTTAATTATTGAAAACTGAGGCCAAAGTTGCAGATTCTACCCTCCGTTTGCGCGTAATGGGTCACTGCCCGCCGTGAAATGGCAGGATTCAGTTTACTCCTCATAACAAACAGACACACCATTAACGCAAGAATCCCGCCGCCTACAAACCCCAATATTATGGGTAATGTTTTTGCAGGGGAACCTTCTGTATAGCAGATCATGAATATATAGTAATGTCATTTACAAAAGTTGGAGTAACCAAACTGTATATATAATCACAGATCATAAATCTAAATTCAGCAGAAAGAAATTTTTTGTACATTACTTGACGTGGTTGGTGAAGTTCCAGTAACCGGAGTAGTCTGGGCAGGTTCTGTGGAAGGGTTTAGCCCAGAGAATGCAAGCGGACTAGCACCATAAAAAGGGTGTATTTCGTATCGGACCCTGCAGCTTCCCAACAATACTTGAGCTCCTCGCTTCAGAGAACAACATTTGTAGAGGGTTTCTGTTGCTAATTGCAAACATGACCTGCAGTCGTTGATGGATATATCTCTCCAACACTGAACGAGACCGTAAACGGTGCCACTAACAGAATATGGAGCTGATCCTTCAGCGAATCCATTGCTTCCTGGAACATTATAAGCTTTATCGGAGAGGTTGGACATGAGATTTGAAGTTGCGGTCCTAAACTTATATAGATCACCTGTATCAATATCCTTTGCGTTCTCCAGATAATTCCCATCGTCGGCATCTAGCTTTGAAAAGAAGCTGTAGTTCTCGTATCGGACGAAGCAGTTATCGAGCCATACTCGACTGCCTACGCTGTTTCCGCAAATATTTAGAACTTTGTCGTATGCTTGCTGTGAACAGTTTGAGCATTCTTGTCGAGATATGTTGCCTGTGCACTGGAGGAGGCCATAGATTCTGTTGGGGATTTGACCGTAGGAAGAAGTGTTGAACCCCGTTTGAGGTGTGATTTTTACTAGGTCACTCATTACCCAATTCAAATTGCTGGAAAATGTACTTCCATCAGCGTAAGTAGAGCTAGTATTGCATGTATATGAGTCAATCTGCGATGTAACCGATGGAAAACTGGTCATGAATAGTGAAACGATCAAAGCAAATAGAATGGTTGCTTGTTTGCTGGAATTAGCAGAAAATAAAGTATCCATAACGGAAACAATTCTCAAGTTCTTCGTAACTGGTAGGCTTTGTTAAGGAATCTGATGAGTATTGGATACAGGCCTCTATAAAATTGGTGGAATGGAATTAGATGAGAGGATCAACGGTACGAATGGGAATGGGTATTGGGAATCATAGGCGACGATCACAAAATAGATGAAATTGCCATAAGTATATACAGGCTTCCTTTCAATTAACATAAATATTGAATGTAGACTGTCAACGAGACATATGCTTCTCCAGATAATTCCGGCTACTGGCAGTATGAAATTATTGAATTGTCGCCTTTTCTTCGAGAGGAGGGAGACGTGGTTGAGTTGACTTAAAATGAAATGATTGGGAGGTTGTTAAATTAAGAGTTATTATTTTCGCTGTAGTCTAATTATTTTGTAAATTTAAGTAAAAATGGTTAAATTTTATAATTTTAAATGTATTAAAATTTTTTTGATGGTGTTCAATTTATTTCCACTATTAAAAATATGATTTAAATTATCTATACAAAATTTTTTGAAATTTTTTGTCCAAATTCCAGTTACTTTTAACCATCCAATTCTTCCCATAAACAACTCCATTATTTTGTATAGATTGTAATATCAAATAATAAATATCATCCACTGTAAATTTGAATGCACTCCAAAAAGATCCAAAATAACTTCAAATTCTAAAATTAATATCTCCATTACTATTTATTCCGTCATCAATATATGGTTCAAACACTACTATTGTTAGATTTTTTGAAATTTTTTTGACCAAATTCCAGCCACTTTTAACATCTACACAATTCCAATACCAAATAATAATACTTCCATATTAAAGTTTTGGTTTTTTTCAATAATTTTTAATTATTTAATTTTTTTTTTCCAAATTCTAAAAACATTTAAATTATAAAAATTACATAAATTTCAACTTTTTTTTCAAAATTCAAATAAAATAAAAAAATAATGTACACTTGTTATTAAAAAATGAGATGTAAATCTTTTACTTCACTGTCTTCCATTATACTTTGAATCAGCATCTCATCATCTTTTTATATATATAATTTTATTAAATAATTATAAAATAGAAATTAAAAGAATCAAAATTAAAGTTTAAAATATTTAATAGATAAAATTTAGCATAAATTAATACTCTTTTTGAATTTGTATGACTGACTGAAATTCATATTTTAAATTCATTGAAGCAACTTCAATTCTATAATTAAATACATTGATTTTTTTTTTATGAGAAATTAAATTATTAAAACACTACAATGTTATCGTCTCATGTTATTATTTTAAGAATCAAATATGAATTTTATTTATTCTGATAAAGAATATAGTTTCATATTTAAAAATAATGTATATACATATCATTTTGGTCAAATAGTTTGAATCCGGACCGAGTCATTGTTTGAAATGCATCATAATATAGTTTTTTTTGTTTAAAAATAACTTAAATACACATCACTTTGCTGTCCTTATCTGAAATGCATCTTTATTTTTTATAATTACAATGATTAGTAAAATGGAATAATGAGATCATACGTAATCTCCGTTTTAAAAGGAAACTTCAGTGGCGTACGTAATCTCCATTTTAAAAGGAATCTTTATTTTTTATAATTAGAATGAAAATCAAATACGATATAATAAAATTGTTATGTTTTGTACGTCTTATATTTGAATATGAGAGAACTATTAGTTTTTTTAAATATTATCTAATAATAACACGGGCATTTTTTATTTAAAAAATAATTTAATAATATTTTCTAAACATATTTTTAAATAATTATATGATGATTTATATTTTTTTTTTAATTAAAGAAATCACATATTACAAAAACATAAATAAACAATAAAAAAATATTTTTCTTAGAATAACAATGTATTTGTGAGATTTTAAATTTTACAAAATTCTAATACCAAAGAATTATTATGAAAATAAATTTAAATTAATAATTTATTTACTATTTTATTTTGTTTTTTTTAATTGTGTTAGAATTTGTTTTCCATTTATTTAATAAAAAGTTGGCATTGAAGTATGATATAAAGTATTCTTACAGAATATTACAATTACACAATTAAACGTGGATACATATAATGGATGTTATTTATCATTTTTTTAATAAAGAATATAAATCAAAGTATATCGATGACTCAAGAAAAGAAGGTAGAAGTGAGGAATACACTTCCTAGAAATAATATAAAAATAGTTTTAGAAATAATATAAAATAGTTACAGCGATAAGAAACACAAAAGAATATGAATATTATATAATGATTTTCGCATAAAAATTAAGAAGAAAACTCTATATTTTAAAGCAAGCTCATTGTATTATTCAATAATTAAATTGTTACAATGTATTAAAGAGTTATTGTACTCTCAATAAGGTTGTTCAACAATAACATAAGGATTTTAGAGAAATTTTAGCAACTAATAATAAGTTAGAATTAGCACTCTAATTTTCTCAATCTTAGAATTCAATAAATAGACATAACAAAAGCCATCCATTTATGGTTTTCCAATTCGTCCAATTCTACAAGATGGGAATGTCAACAATTAATTGGTTAGCTATTGCTAGTTAGCATTCATTGTCTATTAGTGATTTACATTTATTCCAAGCCACTAATCAATTCCACTTATTTGCATTTATTGCCTCCTATAGCTTTGCAGTTATTCCTTGATCCACTATAGTAAGATGCATGACAAACTTGTCCCAACATTTCCAACTTGTCATATACCTTGAAAAGATATTAGGGACAATGCAACAAATTACAAGCTAATTTTTAAGGGCTAGAAGGCCTATAGTCTCACAACACCACTAGAATTCACTTACGTTCATTGGATCCATCAATGCATTGTAACATTTTATGAAGTGTCAATTTTATCTAGTATCACATTCCCATTTTCTACCATGTCCCTAACAAAATGGTAATTAGTCGAAGGCTTCTTATTTCAACTTCAGTGGATGAAGATCTGTTGACTTTATTTATTTATTGGTGGCCTATATTGATTTTGAAGGGAATATGCTCAGCATATGCTTCATTTGAATTCTTATCAATGACTATAGTGTGTTAGGGAGTTTGTTAGGTTGCATTGACTTTTAATAAATTTTAAAAAATTGATGTCTAAAAGCCAACAAATTTCTTAGGGACTTTCAAAGCATACCTCATTTTAGAAAAAATACATTATATATTGGTTGTAAAGGATATAAAATTTTCAACCCTTATGTTTTTTATCAAGACCTTGGATTCTTAAGGATTAAGTAAAATCAAAGTTAATAATAATATTTTTGTTGCAATTATATATTTATCAATGGTAGATACAAATGAAGCCTCTGACTATATCAACCCCATTAATATTTTTAATGTGGTTGTCCTAGTATATATATCTATATACTTTGTCTTCATGTGAAAGGTGAGGTTTTTCTATTTTCTCACTCCTGAAATATAATATTAATATATATTTTATAGTCCCCAAGTCCTTCATATCAAGCTATATTGAAAGTTGAGACTTCATATCATAAACAACATTCTTACATTGCCATAGATTAGCATATCATGATCTACATGTAGAGCGATAACAAGGAAATGACCACCATAATGTTTGTAATACACACAAAAGTTATATTTGAATCATAGAAATCCAAATAAAAACACAAAAGAGTCAAACTTTTGGTGTCACATTCTATGAGACTATTTAACACAATGATATAATTTATTTATTTATTTTAAATCTTGCAAAACAATAGCTCTTCACCTTTCTCAATGTAGTGTTATGGCTATGTCATCTAGATCTCCTTAAAATCACCATGTGGGAATGTTGTTTTCACATATATTTATTCTATATCTAAAACAAAAGTTGCTTCTACAAGTTATAAGAGCCTAATAGATGTCGATTAAGTAAATTGGGATAACATCTAACCAAAGCATATCTTCTTAGCATAGGAACATTATTTCAGAATGAACCTTGCCTTGTTCTTTTCAACATTTCCTTCTAAATCAATATTTTCTTAATAGCCATTTACATCCATTAGGTGATGGTACTAAGTCCCATGTATCATTCGCTCTAACTAAAACCATTTAATAATCCATGGCCAATCTCCAAGACTCCTTATCTTCCATTTCTAGTGCCTCTTTTTTGGTTCTAGTCTCATTAGTGTTATCATATAAAGAAAATCAAACGAAATATAATTATACTTTTCTAGTTTTCTTCTCTGCAACATGGACCTTCCTAAAGTCTAAGGCGGATTTTCTTCCTCCACTTTCAAACTCTTTGAACCCTCATCCTAATCAAGTCCATCATGAAATGTTTGTTCATTTTTTCTTTCATATTTCTCAATCTCGGGAGGTATATGAATCAGAAAATTCTTCTCATCCTCTTCTAGATATGCCATTAGGAGATACATTAACTTATTTAAAAACAAAATTTGTTCTATACAAAAATTTAATAGCTACAATATGCCAAAGCTTTAATAGATACAATATGCCAAAGCTTGTACCCTTTCACACCAATGCCATCGAAAATGAAGCTACGTGTCATAACCTTGTTATCCATGTTTGACCACTTCTCCTTAGGCACATGAGCATATACCTCACAAGAAAAAGCATGAAGATGTTGAAGTGAGGGCTTATTGCTTGTGAAAGCCTCCATAGAGGTATTATCCACAAGATTTGATGTGGGATACATAGTAATAAATTAACATGCAACAACAACCACTTCTATCCAGATCTTCTCCTTTAAGTTGTCACCACAAAGCATACTTCTAGCTCTCTCCAGTTTTGTTCATTCATTTTGTAAGTCCATTCTGTTGAGGCATATATTGAGTTGTATAATTTTGATTGATAAAATTTTCCTTACAAATCTTATCAAAATTTGTGGAATAAAACTTACCACGAAAATCAATCCTCAACACCTTAATATTCCTAGCAATCTAATTTCTGAAGAGAACTTTAAACTCATTAAATCAACTAAAATCCTTTGGAATAATGATCTATAAATGACATAAAATACAAAGTCTTTAAAATTGAAGGAACTTTAGCTAGACCAAATAGATCAGGATGAATTAAGTGCAATAACTCATAAGATTTGTGGGAACTAGAATAAAATTGACCAAAATTAGTTTCCATATATGAAATGCTCACAAAAAACAAATTCAAGATCACAACCATTTAGTCCATTAACAAGATCTTTCCTTCTAAATCCTTGAATGCCCTTCTTACACATATGTTCCAATATTTGGTGACATAGCATTCCTTTTTACCGACAACGTGATCTCAAAGAAAGCGATTTTTAGGTGCCCAAAACATGTGAACATTGGGAGTAGATAAAGATTTTTAGCAATTCACACAATTAGTAGATAAAATCTACAATCCTATGATATATATCATAAATAACAAAATGAGAATACTAAGGCTAGAAAGGGATTGGAAGAATGATGGCACTATTTTGTTGTTGTAGTGAAAATTGGATGTTGATCTATAACTTTGTTAGCATAGGTAGTGTTACTATTCTCTCATGAATCACTACCATGGAAAAAATTCATAACACTCATCTTTATCTCTTCAATAGCCTCCATGGAACATTATCATGGAATTAATAGGCCCCTTGAGGCTAAAGGAACTGTAATACAATGTTAAAATAAGAACACATGACATGATAAGAGACAAAAGAACTTGGTGGAAAAGGCCTCAAGCAATATTTTCTTGTATTATAGTCATTCTAGTGATACAATTTATAATACATGAACGAAACCACCTCATTTTCTCTCAAATTGACACCTCAAGAGATAGGCTAGGAGGAAAATAAGATCTAATACACACTTAGGATAAAAACTATATCCCATAATGTGAAATAAAAGAGGGGGTGCAGATATTCATAATTGTATAGAAGTCATATGCTAATAGTTTGTCATTTTTCCTCCATATCTAAACCTCTTATGCTTCACAATTTAACCAAGTTAATTCAAATTACTTAGCTCTGCTCTTCATATTTTTTTTTCATACGTCACAATTGGAGGTTTCACAGTCCATGAGTCTCTTACTCTTGCCTTCCATTGCATCATAAAGAGATCTTTAGTTACATCTCCAATGCCTTTTTTAAAAGCTAAATTATTTTCTCTTTTGGAGAGAAGTTGTTTCCTATGAGTTTTTTTTCCTTTTCTCTATTTGTGAAAGACTATTTTGTACTTGGGTACCTAATAAGGCCTCATTTCTAGGACCAATTTTTTTATCTTTACTACTTACGTTTTTCTTAAAGGGTAGTTTTAGTGTTCTTGTTATCATTTTGTTATAATATTCCAACACAAGCAACTACTATCAATTGTAAGCTTATGTGGGCATTCTTATCTTCCTAGTTGTGATAACTATCATTTTCTAATACTAGGCTTATTCCACTATTATATATATCTATGGGGCATCCTTATATATTAAATAATATATAATAGATATAGAGATCTATTTTTTTTTAATCTATGGAGTCCAAGCTCATTTGCAATACAAATTAGACTTGAATTTATACATTATCTTGTAAAAATTAAATAAAAATATATAGAATTAATTACAATAGAATTAAAATACTAAATCAAAATTTATAACATTTTTTTCTTTAATAAATAAAAATCAACAATAACGTATGAAATTCCCTGGATGTGGGTGCTCAATCAACAAATGGTAGTGGCGTGATAGTTCAACCTCATGCCATGTCCATTCCAAAGGCTAATGAGTATTAATGAGGGGAGAGAGGTAGTGCGGGGGAGGCACGAGCCAACCCCACACCGTTATACCATTTATCTCCCACAAAAACCTTGTTATTCTTCTAGCACCTTCGACCTAGACTGCATTGGCGATAAGATACACTTATAGAGGTTTTGAGTTGTTCTAGGGTTAAAGCTTCTTCTGATTCTCCATTGTAGTAATTCCATGACCCCTCGCATGAGAGCCACACCCATAAGGACTTCAGGGAGTAGGTGTTGTCCAACTAGAGAAGACAAAGGAAAATGAGAGGTCTTTATTTTGTCTATGCAAACTATGATTATAATCTATGTTGCTATAACATTTAGAACAAGCTAGGTGGGTATGCACTTTGTAAAGACTTGGGATTACAATTTTGTATGGCATATTTGATCTTGTGTCTCTCTTGTGTGGGTTGTATCTCTATCTATCATAATCTCAAAAATGCCAAATTTTATATTAACGTTTAGATTAATTTAATTTTGTACACTATAAATTTAAAGATGTAAAAAAAAAATAACATATTTGAGAAATTCAAAATCAAATAATTTTTTTAAATATTTTAAAAATGAAAGTACACTCACAACTAAAAGAGTTGATCCCTTTAAACCTTTCTTAAATGTAAGATTAGGTTCTAATTTTGATCCTCATATGAAAGAAGACTCCAAACTCTTAACCATAAAAGAGGATTAGGTTATAAAATATTTTTGGGTTGTTAATTATGGCCTGGTTAAATTCTATATTAATCCTTTGTTACACTACTCAATTTTCATAACTACATCCTACAAACACGTACAAATCGAAATTTGGGACACAAACTTTATGGGACATAATTAAAAAGCTACTAAATGTATATATGTGAGAAAGAGAGGGAATGTGAGAGGAGAAGAGATTTTATAAGCTAAAATATATATATATATATATATATATATATTCTAAAATGTTATAAAATATAATAATGGAAATATATGTATAAGGAAAAAAAAAATTATAAATGAAAAAGATAAGATAAATATTTATTTTCATATCATATTTAAAATATTTTTCTAAACAATTTTCAAAAAAACTTTTATGATTAAATTAAATTTAAATGGTATTTATTTTGGATTATTAATTTAATTTAAACATTTTTAAGCTCATATTATTGTAATTTATAAAAAAAAAATTAGATAATATATTAGAACAATTGATCACAAGAAATTTGAAAAATTAATGAAAATTTTATTGTTAGTTAAAATGCAAGAAATGTAAAAGCAATATGCACCCGATTTACAATAGATACAATTTTTTCCCTAAATAAAACCCAATTAAAATGTGAGGTTGCTTTACTCTTTTTTCTCTAGTATGGAAAATTTGCAAGTACAAAGAAAGAGGTATTATTTATGGAGTACTTGAGACCTATGGGTTGTAAGGCTGCTACAAAATCTTAAACCCCTTTGTTTTTCATTCTAACTTCCAACTTCCATTTTCTATGCTCAACTATGGATCAAAATAAAATAACATAGAATGGAACCCTTATTCCTCCTACCAGCTTACTATTTAAAATAGTCCAATAATCAACTAGGGGTAAGATTTAACTCCCTCAAACCTCAACTAAAGTTACGTTTTGGACCTTGTAGAGTCTTCTTAAAATTATAGGCATGACTATCTCCATATGTATGTGTAATAAAGGTTGATGTGGCATTCTCTTGTCCCATGATGGTCAATATAGTGGGTCAACTTGTGGGAGGCATAAATTTTGCATGTGAACTCCATTTGATGGGATTCTTGCACCATTGAAAATCTTTATAAGTGTAGAATAGTGTGAAATGTTCTTGTAGAAGTGGGAGTTTTTTTACCCCAAAAACATTGTTTAATGACACAAAATTCATTTTAAAGGTTTCAAACACCAACTCTTCAAACTAAGACATGTTGTTGAAAATGAACCTCCAAACCAATTCCTCTAATTTTTCCATTCTAAAAGCACCAAAATAGATAACAAATGATATAATGATCCAATCTAGCTAAAATATTGGTGTGTTTCATATTATTTAGTATTTATCTTGGTATGATAAATAAAGATACTATAAAATTGTCACATTACAGGAATGCTAAAAGATATATACCTAAAAACTAAATTGCAATGGTCAACACCATGAGCTACCCTCTGCATTCATAGATAAAACATAGGAGGAGGTAAAGAGTTACAAAGATTGTTGAAACACCATGCGAATTGAATAGTCCAAGAGTAGTTTGCAACAAGAAAAAAGAAAGTTCAACTCTACATCTACATAAAGAAGAGAAGAGTGAATATCACGTTGTGCTAAGGGAGTCCCGAGATTATCTACCATTCTGATTACATTTCTCTGAATAATATGAATCATGGAGGTATTTAGACCTCTAAATTGTAATCCATTGGTTGAATTGACCTATTCTCCAATAAAGAGTTAGACACTATCTATTTTTCTCTATTTCTTGTCACTTACATTGTTATTTCTACAATATTTAGCTATGTAGCATTTGCTTACTATCATTGGTTAAGTAATCCACTTCCATAGTTGTCATATTATAATAGTGTTAATCTAGTTTTTTATGTGTTAAAGAGTTATATAATTTGCTTGCTGCATTAAATACACTCTCATTCTAAAGTATAATTTATTTCAAAATTCATTTTTTTGTATTTCACTTCAAAGTTCTATCTATATAAAAAGAAATGGTAGTACTCTATATGGGCTTCACCTTGCTAAGCAATATTGATCATCTTATTCACAAGGGGGTTTTAATATTATGAAAAATAAAATGAATATATTATATGTATGTGGGTATTATGTGTGAGGGGTTTGATAAGTATTAGGAAGTGGGTATATAGTAATTTTGAGGTCTAAAATGGGTCTAAGGAAAATAACAAAATACTAGTTAAAATAATAAAATAGAATATATAGTTTTTTAATGAAACAAAAAGAAATCTATTTTTTTAATTGTATTTTTCTCTTATCTCCTTATAGGTTTACTTAAATGTCAATTTTAGACAACCTTAATCTTGCATTCAATGGATGCTTAAAATTGACATTTGACATTTCTTCTTTTTCCTCCAAAGCTATTTACCCTTATGATTGGCATTCTCATTTTCAATCTTGTTGGTTCTTTTAAAGTTAATTTTATTGATATATTTTTTTGAGAATTTTTTAAAAATATTTATCAATATCTAGTGAAATTAGAAGTATTCTTTAATATCTCATAAATAGATGTGATATTCCAAGTTCATTAAGCCAAAACACTAATTTATTGAATGAAGTCATTATGAGTATTGCTCATATACTCTTAAAGGATATAATCAATTTGAATATCATATGGTAGAGTTTATTATTAAATTGAGAGTATCAATAAATGATCAAACTAACAATGATACTGTGCTGAATAAGGCTTTCTTCTTTCTCCAACATTACTCAAATACTTAGTTTGGATTTTAAATCAAATTAGGGAGAATGAAACATAGTATGTTTTATAGTGTTATTGGTAAAACATTAAAATAATAAAAATAAAATTAAAAATATTTTTTAATATCTTATAATGGCAGGTTATATAGTTTTAAAAAATATATTCAATTTGAATACCATATAATAGAAGCTATATTAAAGAATGAATGTGTTTACCACTTGTATGTGTTTGGTGACTTCGAATTGCTTCTTAACACTATCTGATGGAGGGACCTCCTTCTTCTTCCATGATCATCGTGAATGTGTTTGTAGATCATCACCATCATGGGTAAGTCTTAGAAAGGAAGTCATGCAACGACATTACTCTTTCCAGGCTTGTCAATGATGGTAACATTGAACTCCTATAGCAGTAATAAGCACCTAGTCACTCTACCATGGGTAATAGAAAAGTAAAATTAATAACCACTTAGTCACTTTACCATAGATAATAGAAAAGTAAAATTAACAATGATATTTGGATTTTGGATAAAACATAGCATGGTATGTTTTTTTATTACTTTATGGAAAGGATGTGGGGTTATCTTTTGGAGTTTGGATAAAATTAGGGAAAAGGAATATATAGATGTTATACTTAGTTATTATTTTATGGTGTTAATGATGAAATAAAAATAAATTTTGATATTTTAATAAAGTATTGAAATGATTAAAAATAATAATATGATTTTGTTTTAATAATTATAATTTTTTTTATTAATTTATATTGAAATAGTCAATAAAATTATGTATTTTCAAAATGTGTAAACTAATTTAAAGTAGTGCGGGAAAGCCAAAACCAAGCCAGGGAAACAAAACTGCAAATACTTCCATTATAAAAATATATATATCACATTTAACATACTTGTTATAAAAATGTAACTAAATGTGCCCATGTCTTCCCACCAACAATATTCGAAATTGTTCATGTAACACCCAAACGATCCAGAAAAGACATTGTCTACCCAACTGACATTTTTTACTCAAAATCACAATTTTAATATTAAAAATAAATTTAGTATCATCAAAAATCTCTAAGCATGTCAAATTCTGCAATTTAATAATTATAATCTAATTTTTAAAATTCTCCCTAAATCTAACCAAAAATCTGAAGAAAAGAAAAGAAAAAAAAAAAAAGAACCCTAATTTTTTCTAAACAAAAACTTATCTTTTTAAACCACCCTAGAAAATTAAAAGCACTGAGGCCTAAACGTGGAAAACTATCGCTAGAATCAAGTGTCACAGGATGGCCAAGTTTTCTTTCTGATCCGCTGCGTCGTTACCGGAAAATCATGCCTGAAATTTGACCTTTCACGTAACCTTTCTTTTAGCATTTTGAATGTATTTGACGGTAACCAAAAGTTTTGCACCTCCAAACATATATGTAAACCGTAAATTTGATGTGTAAGTATATAAGTTGCATGTCCTAAATTTTAATGAGTGATTTAAATAAAAACTAATTTGATCTGCTTAGTTGTAATACAATACTTTTTTATTGGTTGTTCTTTAAATATAACAAAAAAAAAATTACAAACTTCTTAAAAAAATGTTTTTTTTTTTTAACTCCACGCCTAATTAACAAAATAAAAATCTCACAGTAGAACCACAAAAAAAAATATAAACTTAGGAAAAAAATCTAATTCTGCAGACTTAAATTACAAATGATTTAATTGAATTAAGAATACTCGTGGGAGAACTTAGACAGATAAGGCAATTACGAATTTCATTAGCCACATTCTTTGCTAGCATTATTTCTTCTATTAATCATGGTTATGGTCAATCGACCAATATCTGCGAATATAAGGCTAGGATGAGAGAATTTTACTCCACTCGTATCGGTAAAGTACAAGTTAATGAATTGAATATTACTAAACAAATTGTGTGGTTATTTACTGACCTAAGAATCAACCAAATCCTTGATCTAAAGAAGATAATCTTTGCATGGATTGGTGCACATTCGATTCATGAAATACAAATGGATGAGTCTTTTAGTTTATTGTCATTAACAAAGCTACCTGTAATAATGGGGTGTCATTACATTTCTTTTGGAAATTGTGGAGCAAGTTCATATGTGGTCTCCATGTTAACTATTTTGACATGAGTGAGTTCCTAGTATCAACCAAATGCTAGGCATAATCCATTGAGAGAGTCACTTATTCATTGGAATATGCCCAACCCCCCAACAAGCACCTTAGCTTTCAAATTGCCTTGTTAAAACTAGCAATGCAATAGCACGTCTCGCGTGTAGTTTGGTGCAACATAGTTCTGGTGGCCTCTAGACGAGATCCAATAGGGGATTATGTCAAATATCTAGGTGTAGAGCCTTCATGCCACACTTACTATATACCAATGACTCCACACAGACACGATGATGTTCATGGTTCAAATCAAGTGGTGCCATATTTATGCTTTCATTATGGGCATACTTGCCACAGCGCGATGGAAGGTCCATTCCAAGAGAAATTTGTAATGACCCCAGTAAATGTAAATGTGAATTTTACTATGGTAAAAGACAATATAGTAGTTGTTGTTTATGTTTAAAAGAAACAAAACTGTGATAAACTACATTATTGAATAAATTAAATATTTTCTTGAAATGCTGGCAGCCTCTGGGAGGTGGATTTCAAAGAAAGAGATCAGTTGTAATAACTGATTTGGAACTGCCCTCCCAAACAGGAAAAGTCCTGGATGTAGGGAGGAAGTTCTGTGCTGTTGGGACAGACAGAAGGAAATCTTTTCTGAGAAAAGGAGAAAAGAGAAATACAAAAAAGAAAGGTTAAGTCTGGTAGAGACCAGATAACCAGGCACATAGTGCACAGATCTTGTTGAGGGCTTGAGGCCTGCAAGATGGCTCGGGGGGAGAATACCGTCTGCGAGATGGATCTCATGGCTGGGTGGTAGAGCGGAATCAAGGTACAGAAGACTTGCTTAAGTACCTGTTCATAACTCTGGCGAATCAGGTATGATTTCCAATCGCAGAGTTTCCATTGAAAATTAAAGTGAGGAATGTACAGTAGACTTACAGTGGTTAAACGATAACTGTGTTTCATTCCCAAGATTATTGTCATGCTAATGAAATAACTGCCTAAATGTAGGATGAAATAAGGACAGGCTATTAAGTGTTAGGCATGACCGGAAAACTTGCTAACTGTTAATACAGCTACGCAGGTGTGGTTTTCGGTTAAACCACAGATTATAAAATGATTTACATAATGTAAAGCAATCAATGAGACAGAGTTAGTCTCAGGTCGGAAAACGAGTTAATGGAACCAGCATTCTGAAACCCTGAATACCGACCAACAGTTATCGAGACATTCTCTAATAAAAATAAGTGTGAAAATATCCGAGCCAGAGTATTAAGTACCGGCGGTAGGTTCTAAAGTGGTATTCATTAACAGACCGAAATAAACATATGCATATTGGTAAGACTCTGTTGAATAGTGAGAACTAACATACTATTCCATTCACAGAAGTAGTAAACATATTCAGTAAATGTATGAGATGAAGAACCATACCCTACTGTTACAACCTTATTAATAAATAGCATCATTTGCAGTTACAGCCACCGAGGAAACGGTTCAACACATAAACGACCACGAAATGAGATAACAGAGCAAAGAAAATGTGTTTGTGACTGTAGAAATACTTATACATGCGAATTATGCGACTTGCTGAATGAAAGAAATTCGGTATGCCGACTACAGCAAACGGATACTATCCATAGCAAACAACATTGGCAAAAACATATGGTAATATCGGAACGATTTCCGTGAAAACTGTAGCGAAACGTAATGGAAATCAAGAGCTTTGTCGTCGCTGAAGACGGGCAGCTTACCACAAACAGAGACAGAAAGTAACTGTAAATAAGAAAACCTAACCGGGATTTATATTATCATTTAAGCACACAGCCCATTTCCATAACGTTGCTCAGAATGTGGACCACCAGAGGGGGTTCGAACAGAGCCATATCCCGAACACATACATTTATATGAACTGAAAAGAAAACGAGTGCCTTGACAGTAAAAACCCTGGTCAGGTATCAACATGCGAATCTATATACAGAGGATTTTCCAAAAATAAAACAATCTGTATTCGTAACCGAAACTGTGCATCAGGGCTAGGCCCTGTATATTATCAAATAACAAGTGCAGAAACCCCAATGTCTAAACTGTCAAAAGGGCGACTGCCCATAACAAAACTAATCTAAAGATAGAAGAGACGGAGTACACGAGTCGCCATGGACTGTGCGCCCGGTGCTGGATATAGATTCAAATCATGAACAAACATATGTAAACCGTGAGGGTCTGCTCAGAAATACCTCAGCAAACCGAAGAAGGATTAACCAGTGCTCGAACGACGGACTGCCACAGTTCAACCACACGAATATATCAAGAGCGAGGACTATTGAGCTCTCATCTACAGAAGAAAGGGGTAATGAGAGGTTTAAACTCACCTGTAACCGTCGAGAGACAGTGTTATTGAGCCTAAAGGCTGTGACGCTGTTGGAGGAGAGCCATCGGACCCATCTGCACATTATGCCAGCAAAGGAATATATTAGATTGAACCGTGAGCAGTTAAAAGTTGAAAGCATGCCGAGAGCAAACTGTAAATAAACCTGAGGCCATTACCTGTGCAGGAGTAAGCCGAGCGCTTCACTTTCTTCTGAGCTTGGGTGAGGTGTGGATACGAAGCTGGAGGCCTCGATCCGGCATCAGAGCTCCGAGAGGAGTCGAAGAAAACTGTGGAAATGAGTTCTGGGCTCGCTCCGGTGGGGTTTTGAGCAGCCCTAAAACCCCCGACCCTTCCCATCCATTTGATCCGAGCAATAGATCCTGACCGTCGATGTATGGCGGGAAAACTGTGGTGGGGTAACCGAGGTCTCCAAGCCCGAGGTGTCACATGGCGGGGTGGGCAAGTCATGCCACCTGCCAAGTGGTGGACTAAGCTCATAAAGACTGTAGATGCCCTGGCGCCTGCAATGGCTGCGGTCGGACCACCTAACTCCGCGTTATGTCAATACATCATGTACTGGGCACGGTCATAGGATTAGGAGCTTAGGTGTGAATCATTTATGGCCAATCCAAATACCATGTAAGGCACATATAACATGGTAGCACATAACCATATAGTAAGGTGTTGAAAACCGACAGCAAATATTAACCATGTTACATAGTATATAGGTTGGTAAATGCATCATGTTCAATAACACATTCATATACGGTAACATTTAGTTAAGAGGTATTCCATGTAGTAAGCCAAACTATATGGTAATCGTAAACTTTTTTTTATGTATGGTTTAGAGGTGTGACAATTTGGTATCAGAGCCCAGTTACAACACTGTGGCCTCAAACATGACATGTTTCACTGTGCAGAAGCATACACCATGCATATATGAAAACTGATAATTTACTTAACTGTTGTTCTGTCTATGAAGGGGTGACACACAGAATTATAACAGCTAGCAGTTAAGCCAAAGGAAAAGGAAAAAGTAACGAAATGCAAGGAGACGGCAGTAACCCTCGGGAAAATCCAGAGCTGTGGGTACAGTTGGGTGAGGAAACACGAAGTACCAACCTTGCAATCCTGGAAACTGTTCAGGAGTTGAAAAATGAGATGGCACGGTTGCGAGAGGACAATGCGCGTTTGACGGTAGAGCAGGAAAGAATTCTGAAGAGTCTGTCAGACAGGCAAAACCCACCTTTATCTAACCCCAGCGCGGAACAGTAGAGGATGACAGAAGAACAAGACTATCAGATTGAACCTGAAAATTCAGATGGCAAAGAGGATCACTCTGATAATGTACCACAGCAGCAAACCTCAAAACGTCAGAAAATGGAGCTGCAGGGAGAATTCTGGAAGATTAAACCCCCACATTTCGATGGAGAACAGGAAGAGGCAGCAGAAGCATGGTTAATAAATATGAATAAATATTTTCAGTTGTATGAGTATGATCACAACTTGAAGGCGAGACTGGCTATTTTCCAGCTACAAGGTAAGGCAACCTTGTGGTGGGAGGAAATCAAGATTGTCAAGGGGGTAAGTGAACGGACCATTACATGGGAGAAATTTCAGAAATACTTCAAAGAAAGGTACCTAACTGAGCGCTTCTACGATGAAAAAGCGAGAGAGTTCCATGATTTAAGACTGGGGCAGCAGACTATGGACGAGTTCATTAATCGCTTTACCTCTCTGCTACGTTATGTACCTTATATCAAGGAGGAGAAAGCCAAGGTCCAAAGGTTTGTGAGTAGCTTACCTTCATATATAAGAGAGAGGATTGAGTTTGACAATCCTAGGACCATGGATGAGGCTATTCGTAAAGCAAGGATCTGCTACCAGCAGAATAAACAGAAGGGGGATACTTCAAATAAAAGATGGAATGAGAAAAAGAGCAGTCGGATGGTTGGAAGCAGCAAGGGAGGTCGCAGCAATGGAAGTAAGGGAGCTGGTAAAGGATTAAACAGTAGATCTGTAGCAAGAAGTGCGCCCCGAGCTAGGTCAGTAAGTGAATCTAGAGTAAGTGAGCAGCCTGTTAGGCCAGAAGGTGAAGGGATGACCAGACCTCCAGTTCAATGCTGGGGCTGTGGAGGACCTCACTATGTTAAAAACTGCCCACAGCAAAAGGGGACAGACCAGATATCCCAAATTCAGGAAGCATCGACCGTTGGGGACGTGGCACGTAGTGTACCCAGAATTAATGCAGCTTTGGAGGACCGCCAAGCGGAGTATCAGCCATCTATGGTTGAATTTGAAGGTAAAATTTCAAACCTTTCTATAGCTGTTCTTATTGATACAGGAGCTACTTTAAGTTATGTTAGCCCAAAGATAGTAGAACAGTGTAAGTTACAATCTGAAAAGTTCAGAAATCCGTGGTTGGTCCAATTAGCTATAGGAGCCAAGAGACGAGTCTTGGCCAAAATAAATAATTGCTCTTTAACCATAGCAGGGCAGCCAATAGTGGCAGACTTAAACATACTACCGTTGGGTTCATATGACATCCTGATTGGGATGGATTGGCTGGAAAAACACTGGTCCTTAGTGAATTGCAAGACAAAAACCATCTACTATAAGGATGACCGTGGAGAGCAGCAGGAATTACAAGGAATCAAACATCCTGTACAGATTCGACCCATTACAGCATCTCAGTTAGCTAAATGCATCAAGAAGAAATGTCAAATTTATGCTATTCAGGTGGGTTACGCAAATCAGAAGGATAAAACTGCCATGCTGGGCAACATTCCGGTGGTACAAGAATTTGCAGATGTTTTTCCTGAGGAAGTACCGGGATTACCACCTAAAAGAGATGTGGACTTCACCATTGAATTGATTCCGGGAGCAGCACCCGTGTCACGGGCACCATACCGAATGAGCGTACCAGAACTAACAGAATTAAAAATGCAACTGCAGGAGCTGTTAGACAAGAATTACATCCGTCCCAGCGTATCACCCTGGGGAGCCCCAGTGTTATTTGTCAAAAAGAAAGATGGAACTTTCCGGATGTGTATTGATTATCGTCAGCTGAATAAGCTCACGATCAAAAATAAATATCCTTTGCCTCGGATCGACGAACTTTTTGATCAGGTGAAGGGAGTGACGGTATTCTCTAAGATCGATCTGCGATCTAGTTATCATCAGATCAGAATTAAAGAGGAGGATATCGCTAAGACAGCTTTCAGAATGCGGTATGGACATTACGAATTCGTGGTGCTACCTTTTGGTCTGACTAATGCACCTGCTACCTTCATGTGTTTGATGAACAGTGTGTTTCACAAGTTCTTAGATAAGTTTGTGTTGATATTCATAGACGACATTCTGATTTACTCCCGATCAAGGAAGGAGCATGAAGAACACCTTAGAGTGGTGTTGCAAACTTTGCGAGAACATCAGTTATATGCAAAGTTTAGTAAGTGTGATTTCTTTAAGGAGGAAATACAATACTTAGGCCATGTGATCACAAAGGAAGGAATTGCAGTGGACCCTGAAAAAATCAGAACTATAATGGAGTGGCCCATACCAAAGGACGTGGCAGATATCAGATCCTTTATGGGGCTAGCGGGTTATTATAGAAGGTTTGTGGAAGGCTTTTCAAGGGTAGCATACCCTATCACCTCCTTACAAAAGAAGGGAAAGATATTTAGGTGGACCTCAGAATGTCAGCAGAGCTTTGAGCAGCTCAAGCACTTACTCACCACCGCGCCCATCTTGAGTATAGCTGATCCTAATAAGGATTACGTGGTCTGTACTGACGCGAGTAAAGAAGGTGTGGGAGGAGTGCTGATGCAAGAAGGAAGGGTGATTGCATACGAATCAAGGAAACTAAAGGAACATGAGCAGAAGTACTCTGCTTACGATTTGGAATTAGCAGTTGTTATCCATGCACTAAAAATGTGGCGACATTACCTTCTGGGAAGGAAATTTCTGTTGTTGACAGACCATCACAGCTTAACAAATTATTTCAGTCAACCCACCTTAAATACGAGACAAGCTCGTTGGGTAGACGTTTTAAGTGGTTTTGATTTTGAAATAAAGCATTTGAAGGGAAAGGAGAATCGGGTAGCTGACGCATTGAGCCGAAAGGTGCAATGTGTGTGTAGAATTTCGGTCAGTAAATGGCAGAGTACCTTACTTGAAAAGATAAAATTAGCAGCTGATCAAGATGCTGTATATCAGCAAATTAAACAGCAAGTACAGCAGCTTTCTGATAAGGTAATACATCAAGGATACGAGTTAGATGATGCCGGAATGTTGTATTTCCATAAAAGGCTGTATGTGCCCAACGAAGATAGTCTTAGAAAATTGATTCTAGACGAATTCCATATCAGCCATTACACCGGGCATCCAGGATACCAGAAAATGGTCGTTGCACTTCGAAAGGAATACTATTGGCCAAAGATGAAGAAGGAGGTAGCTGAATATCTAGCGCGATGTCTAGAATGTCAACAGATTAAAGCGGAGCATTTGCATCCAGCAGGGTTGCTACAACCCTTACCCATTCCGGAATGGAAATGGGAGACCATTTCCATGGACTTTATAACCGGGTTGCCTCGAACAAAGAAAAATAATGATTCCATTATGGTAGTAGTGGATAAGTTAAGTAAGGCAGCACACTTCATACCGGTACAATCCACGTATAAAGCTGTGCAAATTGCTCATATTTTCATGCAAAATGTGTTCAAGTTGCATGGACTTCCGAAGGTAATAATCTCGGATCGTGATGTTAAGTTCACATCAACTTTTTGGAGGACATTGTTTGCTGAACTGGGGACACAACTGAACTTTAGTACAGCCTATCATCCTCAGACCGATGGTCAAACAGAGCGGGTAAACCAGGTAGTGGAGGACATGCTGAGAGCATGTGTTATGATGCAACCAACCCAGTGGGAGGAATACCTCCACCTGGTTGAATTCGCGTATAATAACGGGTATCATACGTCAACACAACTGAGTCCCTTTGAGGTTCTGTATGGGCAGAAGTGCCGCACACCCTCAAGTTGGGGTGGACCTGAGGATAGGTTAAGGTTTGGCCCGGATATGCTCAAAGAAATGGAAGACACGGTGAAGAAGGTGCGTAACAACTTAAAGGCTGCTCAGGACAGACAAAAAAGTTTTGCAGACCGAAAGAGAAGGTTCAAAGAATTTCAGGTCGGAGACCATGTTTTCGTAAGAATCCAAACCAGAAGGAGTACCTTGCAGTGGAGTGGGTGTGCGAAGCTTGCACCTCGCTATTTTGGACCCTTCCAAATCCTGGCAAGAGTGGGGCCAGTAGCTTATCAGCTTGCCCTACCAAGCCATATTAAGATCCACAATGTTTTTCATGTTTCCGTATTAAAACAATACGTCTACGATCCTAAACATGTGATTCAATGGCAGGATGTTCGGGTAAGAATTAAATCTGGTCATTCTAAATAAGCTTTATTCTTAAACAAGGAAATAACTAAATCTGTTGCTGTTTGCAGGTCGAGCCGGAAGGCGAGGTTCTGGTCGAACCACTGACCATTCTCGACCGGAGAGAAGTGCAGCTGCGGAAACGGGTTATTTTCCAAGCTAAGGTGCAGTGGCAGCATTATGGGCCTGAAGAGGCCACTTGGGAGGATGAGGAACTCCTTAAAGAAGCTTACCCGAATTTGTTTAAGGAAAACAGACATCGGGACGATGTCCAATCACAGGAGGGGGAGATGTAATGACCCCAGTAAATGTAAATGTGAATTTTACTATGGTAAAAGACAATATAGTAGTTGTTGTTTATGTTTAAAAGAAACAAAACTGTGATAAACTACATTATTGAATAAATTAAATATTTTCTTGAAATGCTGGCAGCCTCTGGGAGGTGGATTTCAAAGAAAGAGATCAGTTGTAATAACTGATTTGGAACTGCCCTCCCAAACAGGAAAAGTCCTGGATGTAGGGAGGAAGTTCTATGCTGTTGGGACAGACAGAAGGAAATCTTTTCTGAGAAAAGGAGAAAAGAGAAATACAAAAAAGAAAGGTTAAGTCTGGTAGAGACCAGATAACCAGGCACATAGTGCACAGATCTTGTTGAGGGCTTGAGGCCTGCAAGATGGCTCGGGGGGAGAATACCGTCTGCGAGATGGATCTCATGGCTGGGTGGTAGAGCGGAATCAAGGTACAGAAGACTTGCTTAAGTACCTGTTCATAACTCTGGCGGATCAGGTATGATTTCCAATCGCAGAGTTTCCATTGAAAATTAAAGTGAGGAATGTACAGTAGACTTACAGTGGTTAAACGATAACTGTGTTTCATTCCCAAGATTACTGTCATGCTAATGAAATAACTGCCTAAATGTAGGATGAAATAAGGACAGGCTATTAAGTGTTAGGCATGACCGGAAAACTTGCTAACTGTTAATACAGCTACGCAGGTGTGGTTTTCGGTTAAACCACAGATTATAAAATGATTTACATAATGTAAAGCAATCAATGAGACAGAGTTAGTCTCAGGTCGGAAAACGAGTTAAAGGAACCAGCATTCTGAAACCCTAAATACCGACCAACAGTTATCGAGACATTCTCTAATAAAAATAAGTGTGAAAATATCCGAGCCAGAGTATTAATTACCGGCAGTGGGTTCTAAAGTGGTATTCATTAACAAACCGAAATAAACATATGCATATTGGTAAGACTCTGTTGAATAGTGAGAACTAACATACTATTCCATTCACAAAAGTAGTAAACATATTCAGTAAATGTATGAGATGAAGAACCATACCCTACTGTTACAACCTTATTAATAAATAGCATCATTTGCAGTTACAGCCACCGAGGAAATGGTTCAACACATAAACGACCACGAAATGAGATAACAGAGCAAAGAAAATGTGTTTGTGACTGTAGAAATACTTGACTGTAGAAATACTTATACATGCGAATTATGCGACTTGCTGAATGAAAGAAATTCGGTATGCCGACTACAGCAAACGGATACTATCCATAGCAAACAACATTGGCAAAAACATATGGTAATATCGGAACGATTTCCGTGAAAACTGTAGCGAAACGTAATGGAAATCAAGAGCTTTGTCGTCACTGAAGACGGGCAGCTTACCACAGACAGAGACAGAAAGTAACTGTAAATAAGAAAACCTAACCGGGATTTATATTATCATTTAAGCACACAACCCATTTCCATAACGTTGCTCAGAATGCGGACCACCAGAGGGGGTTCGAACAGAGCCATATCCCGAACACATACATTTATATGAACTGAAAAGAAAACGAGTGCCTTGACAGTAAAAACCCTGGTCGGGTATTAACATGCGAATCTATATACATAGGATTTTCCAAAAATAAAACAATCTGTATTCGTAACCGAAACTGTGCATCAGGGCCAGGCCCTGTATATTATCAAATAACAAGTGCAGAAACCCCAATGTCTAAACTGTCAAAAGGGGCGACTGCCCATAACAAAACTAATCTAAAGATAGAAGAGACGGAGTACACGGGTCGCCATGGACTGTGCGCCCGGTGCTGGATATAGATTCAAATCATGAACAAACATATGTAAACCATGAGGGTCCGCTCAGAAATACCTCAGCAAACCGAAGAAGGATTAACCAGTGCTCGAACGATGGACTGCCACAGTTCAACCACACGAATATATCAAGAGCGAGGACTATTGAGCTCTCATCTACAGAAGAAAGGGGTAATGAGAGGTTTAAACTCACCTGTAACCATCGAGAGACAATGTTATTGAGCCTAAAGGCTGTGACGTTGTTGGAGGAGAGCCATCGGACCCATCTGCACATTATGCCAGCAAAGGAATATATTAGATTGAACCGTGAGCAGTTAAAAGTTGAAAACATGCCGAGAGCAAACTGTAAATAAACCTGAGGCCATTACCTGTGCAGGAGTAAGCCGAGCGCTTCACTTTCTTCTGAGCTTGGGTGAGGTGTGGATACAAAGCTGGAGGCCTTGATCCGGCATCAGAGCTCCGAGAGGAGTCGAAGAAAACTGTGGAAATGAGTTCTGGGCTCGCTCCGGTGGGATTTTGAGCAGCCCTAAAACCCCCGACCCTTCCCATCCATTCGATCCGAGCAGTAGATCCTGACCGTCGATGTATGGCGGGAAAACTGTGGTGGGGTAACCGAGGTCTCCAAGCCCGAGGTGTCACATGGCGGGGTGGGCAAGTCATGCCACCTGCCAAGTGGTGGACTAAGCTCATAAAGACTGTAGATGACCTGGCGCCTGCAATGGCTGCGGTCGGACCACCTAACTCCGCGTTATGTCAATACATCATGTACTGGGCACGGTCATAGGATTAGGAGCTTAGGTGTGAATCATTTACGGCCAATCCAAATACCATGTAAGGCACATATAACATGGTAGCGCATAACCATATAGTAAGGTGTTGAAAACCGACAGCAAATATTAACCATGTTACATAGTATATAGGTTGGTAAATGCATCATGTTCAATAACACATTCATATACGGTAACAATTAGTTAAGAGGTATTCCATGCAGTAAGCCAAACTATATGGTAATCGTAAATTTTTTTTTATGTATGGTTTAGAGGTGTGACAAAATTTATGGATCGAGTTAGTATAAATTTTAATTGATCCGAAATAATTGGCTATAAATCTAATTGTACAATTGACGAATTTTCAACAAACATAACTTTAAAGTACTTATGTTTTACTTCTTCTTCTTCTTCTTCTTTTTTTAATAGCATGTAATGATCTTACAAGAAGATACACCACAATCAAGATGGGAATATGCCATTTATCCCAATATTGGTGTAGCCTTAGTTGTTTTCGATATTGCAACACCTCACACACAGGGATTTAAATATCTTTATTTTGGTTTACTTCAATGATAACTTAACAAGATTTAATTTTATTTTTTTTGTAAATGTGCAAGTTATTTATAAGAAATTAAGTATTTCCGCATGTCTCAACAGGAGAGTTGCAACAAACATCTCCACTTGAGATTACCATATCACCTCCCACCGAGGTAGCATACATTAGATTATAGCTACTTTTAATGTGACCTTAAATATCCTAGTTTAGTTGAATTTGATGATTTTGTAGTAATTGAAAACATATTACAAATGTCTATTCAAGTTCCATTCTTCCTGATTCCATCCCCTTCTATCCCAATTATTCCTCACTTCATGCCACGTGCAACCATTAGGCCCCCCCAACACTTGGAATTCTGGATCCTTCCCATAGGGTGTTCCCTCCTATTGTATATCTAGTGGGGTGTATCGCCTTTGATTCCCTATACATTTTCCTTTACACCCTTTGACTATGCCCACAAGCATTCACCTTGCACCATTCCATTATCATACGCCTCCTCTCATTTCATTTGATGTTGCAACAACTAGTATTGCATAGATATGTATTGTATCTACACCTACAATGGTTGCATCTATAGTCATTGCAACTACAACCTCCCCATCCCCCATCATTGCATCAAAGTAGATCGTTTAGCCTAGCGCTCCACCTACTACCAGTTCCTTGACTATTGTAGAAACAATTATTGCATCTATTGTAGTTACATTTATAGTGGTTGCATCTATTGTTTCTATAATTACATCCTCCCCTACCCCCATCATTTCCTCAGAGAGAGTTGTCTAGCTAAGTGCTCCACCTCTGAGCCAAGAAGGGAATTTGTCTCCATTGCCTCGGATCTTCAATGTGAGACTAATTATTTGATGAAAATTGTATTAAGCATATGAGTTAAATTGATTTTGTACACATCTTGATTATTTTCAATTAATTGATTGTTGTAATTGTTGTGGGGATGCATTGCTAAAAGACTTGGAGCACAAAGGAGGGCGACCCTCCAACCATATGCATTCATGTTTGAAGTGATTTTTTATGTCAAAATTCGAAATTTTATTTATTGTGTTAACTAATTCAACTATGGGAAAATTAAAGCATATGTTGTTGTTTCCCTTTCAAAGCCTAGAGAGGCCTAGTACTCCAAGAACAAATAAGGATTGAGGTTCCTTCATATCAAAGAGGAGGAAGATTGATTTTGGACATGCACTTCAAAGTACCAAGGGTAGTAATGCTGATTGAGACATACTTTGTGTACATTAGCCATGATGTGGAATTTTCAACATGAAATGTCATTTTGTGTCTATGGAACTAAATTCCATTCTCTTGTTGTTGGGCTTGAGTCGCCATTATTTATGTTGGCAATAAGATTCAATTCTGTAAATTCGACCAAATTTAATATAAATATAATTCACTTTCAACTTGTGTATCATGGATTGTGTGCTTTGCTTTAGTGCATTAATGCTTAACTATGTCACTAATGCTAAGTATCTTACATGGCATGTCAATTATGTGTCTAAATTTGAAGAGTATCACTTATATGTACATTGTTTATGGGGCATCACTTAAAATCATGTCACTTATATGTCTGTTTCTTAAATGTGTCACTTATGGCATTCTCTTACATGGTGTGTTGGGTATAAATTAGTCATAATGACCTGTAAACAACAAAATTCCATCCATATAATGTTCGATGACTTCATAACATTCATAAATACAATGAACAAATATAAAATCCTAAGGAATGTGCATAAAGAGAAACTTTATGTTGACTGCTCAGGACCAAATGAGTTTATCCACACTTCAACTTATCCATCAACTAGGTTTTCCACATTTAGCATTAGTGACCACATGTTAATACAAGTTGGCACTAGTTTTTCAAATTCCATGTCAATATACATGCAAACATTGCCAACTTGTGATGCAAAGCCAATATTCTATGTTTACTTATATTGTCTAATTTTGCACTCAAATTTGAACTCACTTCATTGATGTTTTCATGTGCATATTGTAATAACCCCAGTCCCCTACTATCATTGCTACCACAACCATACTACTCATAAATCGAAAATTAACCATAGAACCAAGACATGCAGTGGAAAAATACGAGGAGGAAATATGTTAACATGCTTAAATGCAATATTAATATATATAAACCAATGTACACCCTAATACATAATTTACACAATGGAATACATAAATAATTTAATAGTCATTTAAGAACATAATTTCACAATAGAATAATATCAATAATGATTAGAATATTGACCATAACAAAGCATATAACCCATAAAACAAGGGTTTCTCATATAATTTCATTAATTCATGAAAAAGGCACAGAATACATAACAATAAGCATGAAAACATATCTGAAATGATATAGGAAATTGATTGTGGGATCTCCACATTCCACCTAGCCATAAACCTCATGGTTCGTCAATATCAACCACGAGTCACCCTCAAGCTAGGGTTGCAACTCCTCAGGCAATGATAAACCAATAATAATAGCATATACATGCCCAAGGTGCCAACCTGACAGTCATGACTCCAACCTCTACACTCTGCTTCCCTAAACCTTTTCCCAAGTCGCACAACCTTCTCTGAGATCGGCTAGTCCCTATGATGCCCACCTTCTAGGTGCCTTACAACCAACTAGGAACTTCTCAACAAAGGGCTCTAGGAGCTCGTGTTGCATCGAGGACTTCCAGTATCCCTTTTAGACCATAATCAATTTGACTTGTCAGTTAGTTCCAAAACCCACGTGGCACACCCTTCTTGGGGAGAAATCAATCCCTTTGCGATGCCGACCTTCCATGGCTTACCAACCAATCACTAAAAATGATGTCAATTCCAGAGTCCTAGCACAGGACTCATCGACTAAAAATTCTCAGTCAATTCTAGAGCCCCACATCGGTTCACTGACTAGTCCACAATAAAAATCCCTTGTCTATGTCCCACCATGGAATGGATGAGGAATACAGATGATGGTGATGGAATAATGAGTGTTTGACTATTGGTGTGAATAACAATGAGTGAATGAATGGATATAGAAAAAGTATATTGGTGGTCATAATGAATGAATGAATGAATAGTGGTCCTTTAAATGCCTTTTATAAATTCATGTCCCCTCATCGCCATGTGGCACCTCCTTGAAGCCACATAGGACCCCAAGTTACCTTTCCCAACATCGAACATCATAACCCCTTGTCTATCACCATGGAGTTTCTCCATTGAGTGGGCTCCACAACTAGTTGTTATTTTCTTAATCAAAATATGTATAATATTTACAATCCTATCCCTCTAGCCATTTTTCCAAACTGACATATATGTCCCTAGGTAGAATAGCCCCAAAATCCATATACACATATGCATAGGAATACAAGCTTACAAAAATGACTATGGCTCACCAACATATTATCAAATTATATATATATTTACATCATAGATTAGTAAGGGTATTACATTCCCTCTCCCCTTATTTATGCATTGTCCTTAATGCATCATCTATAAACACACACACACATATATACATCAATCAAAAAGATGAGGATACTCCCCCTAATTACATCTTCTTACTCCTAGGTAGCCTCATTAGGATCGAGCAAGGTCCATTGTACCTTTACCATGCTGACGACTCGATTCTAGAGCACTTTTACCATCCTATCTAAAATATGTATTAGCTAGACCTGAAAAGCAGCTTTTGGTTCCAACTGAATCATATGCCAATAAATCACATTATTAATACTAGGAATATAATTTTTAAGAAAATATACAAGGAATACATCATGAATATGCATGGATGAAGGTATTCAAGTCTATATGCAACTGATCTGATCCTCTCGAGAATATCAAATGATATGCAATATCGTGCTACTAGTTTGGCACAACTTCCCAATTTTATTGTGCTCTTTCATGATTTAACCTTCAGAAACACATGATCCCCAATTTTAAATTCTTGATGTATCATATGCTTATCCACATAACTCTTTTGCCTAACCTGGGTAGGTTTCAAACTTTTCTTAATCTTCGCAACCTGCTCTTCCATATCATTAAGCAATTTTGGACCAACCATGACTATCTACCGTGTTGCTCCAACTCACAGGAGTATAACACTTCCTGCCATACAACACTTCAAACATGCTCTTTTTTAATGAGGCTTGATATATGTTATTATAGGAAAATTCTGCCAAATGTAAGTAATCCTCCCATATGGATGGTTTTTCCATCATGTACATTCACGACATATGCTCAATTACTTGATTAATGTGCTTAGTCTCTCCATGAGACTCTGGGTGATACACAATACTAAAATTCAAGTTAGTACCTAACCCTTTAAATAATCCCATCCAATAATTAGATGTAAACTTCATAACTCTGCCTGAAATAATTTCTCTTGGCACACCATGTAACCTAGAAATTTTCCTCGTAAAAGTATCAGCTATGTTTGTTGCTCTAAACGTTGATTTCATCGAAATAAAATGAGTAGCTTTGATAAGCTTCTCAACCACCACCATAATTGCATCCTTCCCTTTGGTTTTCCTCAGTAATTTAGTAATAATATCCATTTACATCACATCAAACTTCCACTCAAGGATGGGTATGGGTTGTAGCAAGCCCACTAGGTGCTTGTGCTCAGCTTTAACTCGTTGACACTCTAAACATCTTACTATGTAATTTTCCACATCCTTCTTTAATATAGGCCAAAAATATTGTTTTTTAACCATTGTAATAGTTTTTTGATAACTCAGGTGTCTTGCATAAAGTACCCTATGCATCTCTTTCAAAATAATTTCCTTCACCTCTTGTACATCTGGCACATATATACGACTTTGATAAAGAAGAAATCCTTTTTCCCCAAGTCCATAATCCATATATTTCAGTTACTTTTTGTATTTTTGCAAACTATTCTTGATGTCGAAATATTGTTGATCTAAGTTCCCTTCTTCCAAGAGGTTGGTTACCATATTTGTCTTACAAACACTTGCTATGGTGGCATCCAATAAGTGCACTCACTAACTAAGAGAATCTGCCACCCTATTCTCCTTCCTTTTAATACTTAATCTTGAAATAATATTCTGGTAACAACTCCAACCACCCAATTTGCCAAGCATTCAGATTCAAATGTTCAAACAAATTCAACAAGCCATAGTGATCTGTATGCAATTCAAATCTTCGGCCCATGAGATAGTGTCTCCACATCTTAAGAGCGTGAATGATAGGTTCCAATTCTAGATCATGTGAAACATAACTCTTTTCATGTTCTTTCAATTTCCTAGACTCATAATACACTGTGTGCCCATTTTGCATAAGCACTCCCTTAAAACCTTTCTTACACGCATCAATGCATAACAGAAAGTCTTCATTTGAGTCTACAATCTTCGATACTTGAGAACTTGTTAACAAAACCTTTAATCACTAAAAGGATCCATCACACTCAGAGGTCCACTTGTGTTTAACACACTTCCTCTATAATTAGATGATAGGGTAAGAAATCCTAGAAAATCCCTCAATAAATCTACTATAAGAACTAGCTAGGCCCATAAAAGACATGACTTCCAAAACATTTTTTTAGTGTTATCCATTTCGCGATGGCGCTAATATTTTCTAGGTCTATAGGTATCCCCTCTTTTTAAATAATGTGGCCCAAATAATGGATCTTGTTTGGCAAATACTCGTAAACAAGTCAATCTGTGATGCAACATATGGAAAAAAAGTAATGAATAGTAAAGCTATGACATTAAAATGAATAGCTGCATGTTTGCGAGAATTAGAAGATAAACTATCCATAACGAAAGCAATTCTCAAGGTCTTGGAAGATCAAGATTTAAAAAATATATTCAGAATTTTTAAATGTTAAAAAATTAAAAAAAAAAATTCTCATTTTTTATTTTTTAAATTTATTTTTACTGTTATTATTTAATTAATTTGATTTATAAAATATTTAAATCTTAAACTTTATAGTTTAATAATATTTTATAACACATCAATCACTAATTAAACTATTTCCATAAATTAAATTTACTTTCATTATTATTTTATATTTATTTTAAATATTATTTTTATAATAATTTTCTTTTTATTATTCACTTTTTTTTTTATGATTATTATACGCTCGTAATTAAAAAAAAATGTAAATCTTTACGTCACTGTGTTTTTGTATGCTTTGAATGGGGTCTTAGAGTATTGAGTCAGAGAGTGTCTTAGAGAGTCACTCTGATCTAAGAAGCCTGCGTATCAATGTGCTCGGCACTAGTAAGAATTTAAAGTGGCCGGATCATTTATAAGTCTTGAAGTCTGTCTATGAGTCTAGTCATATTCTGAGGTAGAGCCTATCTTTCGCCAGGTAGCCTTCGGTATTGCTTGTTCCTTGTAAACAACATAAAGTCCGATAAATGCAAAGATAGTCAATCTCTGATAAAGAATCTCTTTGTAAAATTTTCTGAAATCCATTCTGCAATAAAATGAGTACACCATTTTCCGCATAAGAATACCTTGCGCATTTACATTGTCTGTTGTGGTAGTAGTTATCTTTGAGCTTTCATCCGAAGTTCACAGGAAGTTCATCAGAGGTTCGCCAAAGGAACGAAGGGACGCCAAGGCTGTTGTTAGGCGAGGAAGCCGTTGTTGAGGCCGTGAGAGCGTGAAAGTTCTGAGTAGGTTCGCGCTGAGTTCACCACTGGTTCACCAGGAGTTGGCTATCAGAGATAATCGAAGAGATACAACAAATTAAAAATAAATATGAAAAATATTTAATTTTATTTATTAAATAATTATAAAATATTAATTATAAGAGAAAGAAACAAAATCAGAGTTTAAAACCATTTTAAAAAATAAATTTGAATTTAAATTATTATTATTATTATTTTTATGAGATGGATTGAAACTCATAGAAACAACTTTCATTTTTATAATTAAATATATATTTTTAAATTAAACATTATTATTTTTTTATGAAAAAATATTAAAATAATACAATCTGATCCAAATTAGTCAAATAATTATATATCTGCTGATTGCTGCACCGTCATGTGTTATTATTTTAACAATCGAATATAAATTTTATTTATTCTAATAAATAATATAATTTTTATATTTAAAAATAATGTAGATATATATCATTCTGATCAAATGATTTGAAGGCGAACTGAGACTTGTTTGAGATGCATCTTTATTTTTATAATTACAATGAATAGTAAAAATGGAACAATCAGATCATTAGTTGCGTGCGTAATCTCCGTTTTGTAAGGAATCTTTATTTTTTATAATCAGAAGGAATTTTAAATATTAAATAATGAAAATGTTATGTTTTGTCGTTTTATATTTGAATATGACAGTATTATTAAGATTTTAAATATTATGTAATAATATGTTAATTTATTATTTAAAATAATTTAATAAATTTTAAAATATAATTTAATAATATTTTTTAAATATAATTTTTAAAATTTTATTTAATTATATTATAATTTATATTTTATTTAAATAATAATAATAAATAGTGCAGTTTAATTAATTCAATATTTTTTTGTTGTTTAAAATATATTAGTGAATGTATAAATAGCTTCAGTACATTCGAAAATTCTTGGGGCACTAGAATTATGTAGATTGAACAATTTAAATTTAAGTTTTTAAAAATTTCTGTTGGATTTTGATTAAAATTAATCAAAAAAATGGTCTTGAAAAAGGTTGTTTCATCTATAAGTTAGATTGCACCATAATAACTTATAATACCCCATTAAAAAAAGGTAAAAGTGAGGAATACATTTCCTACACACATTAATGAGAAAAAAATTGTGTAGAAATAATATAAACATAGTTATAGTGATAAGCAACACAAAATCTTACTACTATTGTAGATGATTTCTCATAGAAAATAAGAAGAAAACCTTATATTCTAAAGTAAGCTTATTGTGTTATTCGCTAATTAAATGGTTATAACCCATTAAAAAGTCATTATTCTCTCAAAAAAACTGTTCAACTATAACATAAGGATTCCAAAGAGATTTTAGCAACCAACAATAAGTTAGAACTAGTACTCTAATTTTCTCAATCTTAGAATTCTATAAATAAACATAACAAAAACCATCAACCATTTATGGTTTTCCAATTCTACAAGATGGAAATGACAACAATTAATTGGCCAACTATTGCTAGTTAACATTCATTGTCTTATGGTGATTTGTATTTATTACATTCTTTGCATTTATTTCCTTCTATAGCTTTGCAATTATTCCTTGCTCCACTATAGTAATATGTATGACACACTTGTCCCAACATTTTGCCACTTGTCATATATCTTGCAAAGGTGTAAGGAACAATGCATCAAACTACAAGCTAATTGCTAAGGGCCAAAAGGCCCCACATGAATTTACTTATGTGCATTGGATCCATCAATGCATTTGTAACATTTTATGAAGTGTCAACTTTATCTAGTACGACCTTTCCATTTTCTACCATGTCCCTAACAAAATGGTAATATAAATATCTATATACCTTGTCTTCAAATGGAAGATAAAGTTTTTAGTTAGACAATCAACATTGTAATATCATATTGCACTATAATAGATCTCTAAATTATCACTATTTCTAAACACAATTTCATAAGCCCCATGGCCTTGTTATAGGCATGAGTACTTGTTAAGTAATCTACCTTCCACAACAACTAAAATACTAAATGTTCAACAATCTGCCATGGAGAAATGTTTCAACACAAAGTTTCCATACTTTAATTTAACCAAAGTTTTCTATTTTCTCTACCACTCCTAAAATATAATATTAATATATATTTTATAGTCCCCAAGTCCTTCATATAAAGTTATGTTGAAAGTTGAGACTTCATATCACAAACCACATTATTACAATTCCATAGATTAACATATCATCTACATGTAAAGTGATAACAAGGAAATGACCACCCTTGTGTTTGTAATACATATAAAGATTATAGTTGGATCATAGAAATACAAATCACAACACAAAAGAATCAAACTTTTGGTGTCACATTCTATGAGTAGTTTAATAAAATGATATTATTTATTTATTTATTTTTTAATTTTGAAAAACAAAGGCTCTTCACCTTTTTCAATGTAGTGTCACAGCTATGTCATATAGATCTCCTCCTTAAAGTCACCATGTGGGAATGTTGTTTTCACATTCATTTATTCTATATTCAAAACAAAAGTTTCTTTTACAAATAATGGGAGCTTAATAGATTCCAATTAAGTAAATGGGGATAACATCTCACCAAATTATATCCCCTTAGCATAGGAACATTATTTCTAAATGAACCTTGCCTTATTCTTTTCAACATTTCCTTCTAAATATATATTTTTTTGAATATCCATTTACGTCCATTAGGTGAAGGTACTAAGTCCCATGTATAATTCTCTCTATCTGCAACCATTCAATCATCCATGGCCAATATCCAAGACTCTTTATCTTCTATTTCCAGTGCCTCCTTTGTGGTTGTAGGCTCATTATTTTTAGCACATAAATAAAATCAGAAGAATTATAATTATACTTGTCTAGTTTTCTTCTTTGAAACATGGACCTCCTTAAAGTTGCAGGTGGATTCTATTCCTCCACTTTCAAAAGATTTGAACCCTCGTCCTAATCAAGTCCATCATGAAATGTTTGTTGAATTTTTTTCATATCTCTTAATATTGAGTGGTAGATGAATCACCAACTTCTTCTCATCCTCTTCTAAATATGCCATTAGGAGAGGACTTGACTTATTTAAAAATAGCATTCCTTCTATACAAAAAATTTCTAGCTATAAGATCCCAAATATTGTACCCTTTCACACCAATGCCATCGAAAATGAAGATACATTTCATAGCCTTGTTATCCATGTTTAACCACTTTTCCTTGGGCACATGAGCATATACCTCATAGTGAAAAACATGAAGATGTTGAAGTGAGGGGTTATTGCTTGTCCAAACCTCCATAGAGGTCTTATGCACAAGAGTTGATGTGGGAGACATGTTCATAAATTAACATGCAACAAAAACTACTTCTATCTACATATTCTCCTTTAAGTTGTCTCCACCAAGCTCCCTCCATCATTGTTTTGTTCATTCATTTTGTAACTCCATTCTATTGAGGGGTGTATGGATTTGTCTAATTTCCATTAATACCATTCTCCTTAAAAAAACTTATCAAACCTCGTGGAATAAAAATTACCACCAAAAGTAATCCTCAACACCTTAATCTTCCTATCAATCTGATTTCCCAAGAGATCTTTAAACTCCTTAAATACATGAAAAGCCTTTTAGAATAATCATCAATAAATAAAATATAATACAAAGTCATTGAAATTGAAGGAACTTTAATTGGACCAAATAAATCAAGATGAATTAAGTACGACAACTTAGAAGATTTACGAGAACTGTGAAAAAATTGAGCACAATTAGTTTCCATATATGAAATGCGCACAAAAATAAAATTCAAGAGAACACTTATTTAGTCCATCAACAAGATATTTATTTTTCAATCCTTGAAATCCCTTCTCACCTATATGTTCCAATATTTGGTGACATAGCATTCTTCTTTACATATAATTTGATTTCAAAGAAAGAGATTTTTAGGTGCCCAAAACATGTGCCCATTAAGAGTAGATAAAGTTTTGAGCCTAAAACATTCACACAATTAGTATATCAAATCTACAATCTTACATAATATATATCATAAATAACAAAATGAGATTACTAAGACTAGAAAGGGAATGAAAGAGTGATGACTTTATTTTGTTGTTTTAGTGCCAAATGGATGTAGATTTATAATTTTATTAGAATATGTAGTGTTATTATTCTCTCATGAATCAATACCATGGAGAAAATTCATCACAATTGTCTTTGTCTCTTCAATAGCCTTCACATAAAAGTATGATGGAATTAATATGCCCCTTAAGACTAAAGGAGCTTTAAACCATGTTAAAAGAAGAACACATGACATGATAAGAGACAAAAGCACTTGGTGGAAATGGCTTCAAACAATATTTTCTTGTATTCACAATAGTCATTCTAGTCATACAATTTATAATACATGAATGAAACCCCCTCATTTTCTCTCACATTAGCATCTCATCAAGAGATAGGCTAATAAGATCTAATGCACACTTAGGATAAAAACTATATCTCATAATGTGAAATTAAACAAAGGAGTGCAAGAATTTGTAATTATATTGAAGTCATAGGCTAATCGTTTGTCATTTTGCCTCTATAACAAAACCTCTTATGCTTCATAATGTAACCAAGTTAATTCAAATTACTTACTTTGCAATTGGAAGTTTCACACTCCATAGCTCTCCTACTCTTTCCATTCATTGCATCATTATGAGATCTTTAGTTACATCTCCAATGCCCTTTTTTAATGCTAGAATATTTTCTCTTTTGGAGAGAAGTTGTTCCTTAATGAGTTTTTTTTCTTTCTCTATTTGTGAGAATCTATTTTATACTTGAGTACCTAATAATGCCTCATTGCTAGGACTTGATTTTTTATCTTTACTTTCTACATTTTTCTTCCAAAATAATTTTAGTGTTCTTGTTAGCATTATGTTCCAATTTTCTAACGCAGCCAACTATTATTAATTGTAAACTTATATAGACATCTTTATCTTCTTCGCTATAAAAATTATAATAAACTCTATCTTTTATTCTTTAATAAATAAAAATCAACAATTACACTGTCACAACTAAAGGAGTTGATCCCTTTAAACCTTTCATAAATCTAGGATTCAAAAAATCTAATTTTAAGCCTCACACGAAACAACACTCCAAACTCTTTACCAAAAGAGGATAACGTTATAAAAAAGTTTGATGGCCATGGTATAATTCTAAAATAATCCTATGTTACACGACTCAATTCCCATAACTACATCCCTAAACCACGCGCAAATTAAAATGTGGGACATCTATTAAATCAAAATATGGAGATAGGAGGGAGAGGAGGAGATTTTATAAGCGAAAGCAAAAAATATTTTAAGATGGCACAAAATATAAGTAATGGAAATACGTGTATAAGAAAAAGGAGAAGAGATTTTATAAATCTAAAAAATAGGTTTAAGAGATTATTGGATTGCTATGTGTACAACCATATTAGATTTCAGTTTCATAATTTTTGTTACAATACTGATCTTCTTAGCCTTTTACAATGTCAAAATTATAGTGAGCTAGGGAGGCTTCTCTCCAAGCTTTTTGAGCATAAGAATAAAATCTTAAATCAAAATAAATAATTTGTTTTTTTAAATCTAATAGACCAATGTTTGGTCTCAGGAAACATTAACCATCGTCATCATCATCATCATTTATTTTCCCACCATATTTAAGACATTTTGTTTTATTCTTTTACAATCAAAATTAAATATGAATGATAAATGGTATTTATCATGTAGTTGTAATTTATAATTTTTTGTGGACTTTTTATTATTAGAACCATTCATCTCAAAATTAAATCTGAATGGTAAATGGTATTTATTATGTAGTTGTAATTTATAAAAAAAAATTGGTCTTATACTAGAACCATTCATACAAGAAATTTGAAAAATTAATGAATTTAAATGTAATTAGGGAAAAATTCAAGGTTAATTTTGGCAACTCTGCTAGTTTTTCATGTTTTTTCCAAAATTTAGAAAGGCTTGCCCAAATTTTATAGGTTGAAATCATTTTACCTTGAAAATCACCAAAACTTTATAGAGACTATATAAAATCATTAGAAATTTGAATATTTTTACAAAAATATCACCAAACATGTTACAATGTGTAGATTAAAGACAAATAAGATTTGCCAAGTTTTTTATACTTTTAAGATTTTCATTCTTAAAATTATCCCTAGATACAAATTGGAAACCCATATCGGTGAAAACTCAACTAAAATATGAGGTTTCTCTGCTCTCTTTTCTCTATAATAAAAAATGTGAATAAAATTGCTCTACTCTTTTTTCTCTAGAATACGGAAAAAACAATATAATAATTAAACAATATACCGAGAAAAACAATATGATAATTAAACATATTTAACCTCATTTAAAACTCCAAAGACAATATAAGGGTTAAACAACCCTTTTCCAATTAATTATTATCAACAAATCGGTATATTATATTGCCCTCGTCAACTGGCGTGCAGCGCCTGCAGGTGTCCTCCATCCTTGACTGCTGTGTTGTTGGCGTCCAACAAATAAGGGGATGTCCTCCTTCGATGGTTGTTCTGCTGTCTTCCAACAAATAATGCGACATCCATCCTCCCTCCTTGACTGCTGTGCCCATGTCTTCACACCAATAATGTTCCAAGTTGTTCACGTAACACCCATCACCTCGTGTGGCCGAGAAAAGACGTTGTCTAACCAAGTGACCAATTTTACTTAATGATCAATTTTTTGAGTGAGAATTTAGTAATTTTTAAATTGTAAAATCACAATTTTAATATTAGAAATAGATTCAATATCATTTAAAATTATTAGATATTTTATGATTTTTTTGGGAGTTTTTTATGTGGGTTTTCCGGTTTAATTTCTCTAAAATCTGGTAGCAATTTATTGAAATCACAAGTTTGATGGGTAACCGCTACACAATCAAGTGCCCTAAGATTTTTGAGGGTGTTGAATTCATATATACACTCAAAAAACCAGTTTACATAACACAAATCAAAATTTCACCTCAAAATTTCAGCACCAGAAATTTCAAACAATCTCACTAAAAGCAATTCCCTTTAAATTTTACAACTTCAATTTGTTTTTTTTCAAATTTTATCTAAAAAAACCAACTTTTTTTGGACAAAAAAAAACAACAACAACAACAAAACAAAACAAAACAAACAAACAAACAAAAAACTTATATTTTTAAACCACCAAAAAAAACACTCATACCTAAACGTGGAAAACTGCGACTAAGAGTGCCACATGATGGAACAGTTTTCTTGCTTATTCGCTCCATCGTTACCGAAAAATCAGGCCTGAAATTTGAGGTTCCACATAAACCTTTTTTTTTAATGGTATTTTTAATGTATTTAACGGTAACCAAAAGTTTTGAAACTCAAAAATGATATGTAAACCGTAAATTTTATGGGTAAGTTTATAAGTTGTATATCATAAATTTTAATGAGTGATTTAAATAAAGATTGATTCAGATACTCTGCTTAGTTGCAATATTTATTATGCAACATTTATTTCTGGTCAACGGGCTGGAAATGTATTTATTTATGATCACTCTTCTTCTTTTGTATATTAAGTAGAAATAAAAAATTTAATATAAGAGAAATAATAACATTTTCTAATTTAACACAATTAACCTACATTTTATTTAAAAAAATAAAATAAAATCAATGTTATAAAATTAAACTGGTGAACTATTATATTAGATGATTTTCCTTTTAAAAATAAATACTTAGCAATTCTAATTTAGAATCATTAACCTATATAATGTACCACCACAAAACATTTAATTTTAAAAAACATTTTACATACTACGGAAATAGAATATCTAATATCTATACATTAAATTTGCAAACATTAGTTTACTATGTATGAGCTTGATCACTGTTACGTTATCGTTAATGGCGCCTTGTAATTTAATGCTAATTGATTTGATTATTCTCCATGCAATACGGGAATTAAGGTTTACATTAGATCACATTTATTCTTCACATGGCACCTGAGGGGTCTTACTGTCCTCGGCCTGACCTGTGTTAAATGCTCCCTGCTCTCGGTTCCACGCAGCACGATCTCGACATATCTGGATGCATGTATTCGGCAAAGGCGAGCGTTTGCATGCGACACTTGGCTCGATTTGCTTCCATGGGTTTTTGGAGGGCGATCCGATGGTGGAAAAGAGTTCGGGTGTAGCCATCTACCCAAAACTCCTGCGCCCAGCCAACTGTGGATTTGGGTTTTTTCATGTTGCAGCTCTGTAACTCTGTTGGCCCTTCTCTGTTGCATGTAATGGAGGTTTTTAGCATAGTTAGGCCATCAGGTAGCTTAATTTTCCTGACCCTGTTCGATTTCAGTTTACAAAGTTGTGGGGTTTGTATTTCTTTCTCCAGCATTTGGTATAGCATGGTGTCTAACCGGTTCCTCCCATAGTCCAGGGGTGGCATCAATGTTTGCGGATTCCACCGCTGGTGGCCAAAACCCCAATCGACTTCTGGAAGGTGAGTTGGATTTTGTCTCCGTTTATGTTCATTTATTTCCAGAGCTTAATAGCAGTGTTTGATTCAAGGTTTACTGACCAACGCCTCTTGCAGGAAAAGCAGGAGGGTCGCTATCTATAGGAGTTCGTTAGCATTAGGTAAAAATTTCACTTCCTCGGCATTACTTGAATCTCTGGTTTTGGCGGATTTTTGACTTGGATAGTTTCTTGAGACTGTGGTTCTTGCTCGCAGGTACTCTACGCATTACTCTGCAATTGGTTTGCTCGATGGGTGGTCTCAACAGTGTTACTCATATTCCTTTTTAAGGGCTCATGGATTTTTGTTTATGTCACAAGTTGGAGACTCCTTTCCGGTTCACTAAATGGTTATAGTCATAGATTAAAGCAGACTGTGTAGGAAGTTGTTTGACAAGCCACGACATAATGCCGAAACTAGTGAATCGTACTTTTGTTTGTATTAAAGGATTTAGGTTGTTAATCTTGGCACACGGTGCTTCACATAATTCTGACACTGCTTTGTTCTGAGTTTTGTTTGCGGTCTATGTTTCTTGGAAAGACAACAACATATATTTATGTTTTAATGAATTAAGGGTTTAGCTGTGTTAAGATTATGAGACCCTCCGGCCAAAGAGCCAATACTGTAATTTCATGATTGATTCTAGTCCTGATAGTTTGCTGCTATTTTAGGGTTATGAGGTTTTCAGGCCGGCCAGCCAATATTAGTACTTTTGATTCAATCCTTTATTATCTCTTATAAATAAAGCACTTCCTATAGTGGTATTTCTCTTACTAATTTTCTTTGTCATCATATTGGCTAGTAAAGGTTATTTCTATATTTTCCTTTTAAAAGTAAACACAAAATGATAGGGTAATGATCTATACTTTAGGCAGAAAGTACTAACCTTCTGCACCTTGTTGCTACTATTTATTCAGAAATCTGTACATTTTATCATAAAAGTCTATTCTTATAAATTCCAGAGTTTGCATATCTATATAATGCGGTAATTTACTAGACCAGGCAATACTTAACTGTAATCTTTCACTATTAGTTATGTTGAATGTAGGCATTTCAAGTTTGTGCACTGCCTATATGCATTGTATGCAATTTTTCCTCTTGGAAATACTTCTATCAAATTAATTATTATAACTTTGCATCCTGTCAGCAATTTTTAGATATAGACTGGAATTACTTATCTGTTAAAGGACTTGTAAACATACAACTCTATGTCTGTCTAGACAGTCTCTCCTCCCAACCACGAGTCTAGTGATTACGTCCAGACTCTTCCCCGAGCACTTCCTTCTTTGTTAGAGTTAAAATAAGTCCAGATACGGTTGGGTACCTTAGGCCTCAAGACTCACTGTCCAGCCTCAATTCTTGTACCTTGGAGACTATTTTGGAGCATTTTTCCCACTGATCTATTTCACCCATCTCAAGGAATGATCCCCCTCTCGACTTCTTCCCATCTCTATATTCCCTTTCTTTCCAGGAATAGATGAGCAACTATTTCTTTTAATAGTTTCTTTTGACTTGTTTCAAACAGTCTTTTGTAAAAAATACCTTGACTCCTAATTTACCCATTAGTTAGGTAATAAAAGAAAATATCTAGGCCTTCCAGTCTCAGTCATTTATCACTTAACAATATAACATAAGAAAATTAATGCAGTAAAAGGTAAAATGAAGCTTAGTAATCATAGTAATTGTTTATGCAAGCTTGGGGTGTTACATCTCCCCCCCATAAGAGGAACACCGTCCCTGGTGTTCTTTTAATTTAAGAAAATAACGCCAGATAGGCTTCCCGCATGAATCCCTCTTCTTCCCAGGTGGCCTCATCCGGGCCAAAGTGCTTCCACTACACTTTAACCTAGGTGATGGCTCGCTTTCACAAGTTGGTTTCTCTTCGATCGAGAATACGAAGAGGTTCTGCCAGAAACTCTCCTTCCGGTTCGACCTGCACATACACAATCCATAGTCACCACTTCCTCAAAACAATTTGTCAAAAGTTATGTATTCTACTTAACTGATTACCTGAATATTTTCCCAGCTAATTATATGTTGAGGGTTGTACACATATTTTTTTAGTAATGAAACATGGAAAACATTGTGGACCCGGATATGGCTTGGTAATGCGAGCTTGTACGCTACAGGTCCAATCCGTTCCAAGATTTGGAAGGGTCCACAGTACCGGGGTGCTAACTTGGCACAACCCCTCCATTGTAAGGAACTTTTCTGGGGTTTTACTCTTAGGTATACATGATCCCCTATCTGAAATTCTCGGTATGTCCTCTTTTTATCTGCGTACATCTTCTGCCTGTCTTGGGCCACCTTTAGATTTTGTCAAACCTTCTTAACCATCTCTTCCATTTCTGCAAGCATGTAAGGACCCAAAGCCAGTTTATTGACTGGGCTATTCCAATCTATGGGCACCTTGCACCTTCTCCCATATAACACCTCGAAAGGGGTCATGATGTCCATTATTATAAGCAAATTCCACTAGGTGGAGATAGTCCTCCCACTTATGTGGTTGTTGCATCACAAACATACGTAACATGTCCTCTAGTACTTGATTCACTCGTTCGGTTTGTCCATCCGTTTGAGGATGGTAAGATGTACTAAATTGGATCTGGGTACCCAATCTGAAAAAGAGGGTTTTCCAGAATGTGGATGTAAATTTTACATCCCTATCAGAAATTACCACCTTGGGTATTCCGTTCAAACAAAAAATTTCCCTCATAAATATGTCTGCAATCTCCACAGTTTTATAAGTGGATTTTACAGGTATAAATTGAGTGATTTTGCTCAACTTGTCCACCACCACCATAATTGAGTTGTGTTGCTTTTTGGTACGAGGTAAGCTGGTGATGAAGTCCAAAGATATGGTCTCCCATTTCCACTTTGGGATGGGCAATGGTTGCAACAAACCAGTGGGACGCTGAAGTTCCGCCTTTACCAACTGACATTCCAAACATTTGGACAAGTACTCGGTTACATCTTTCCTTAACCCGGGCCAAAAATACCCCTTCTTGATGGCTGAAAATAGCTTTTGGTACCCTGGGTGGCCAGCACATGGTTTCCTGTGGAACTCATCCAATATCAATTGTTTAACAGAATTTTGGTTAGGAACATATATTCTGTTTTTGAAGGTGAGGAGCTGATATGAATTTATTTCGAAATCTGATATTTCCTTTTTCAACTGAGCTTCCCTTGCTTGCTGCCAAAGAAAAGTATATTTCGGGTCCTTGATGGAGGCTTCCTTTATGATTTCCAGGATATTTGAGCATACCTGACTGATTTGGACCTCATAAATACAATGTAATTTCCTGCTCAATGTGTTGGCCACTCGATTCTCCTTACCTTTTAGATGTTTCATTTCAAAATCGAACTCACTCAAGAATGTTGTCCATCTGGCTTGCCAAGCATCTAAGCTAAACTTGTTAAAGAAATTGGTAAGGTTGTTATGATCTGTTAACAATAGAAATTTCTTCCCCAACATGTAGTATCGCCACATTTTAAGTGCATGCACTACTGCTGTTAATTCAAGGTCGTAAGCAGAATATCGCTGCTCATAATCCTTTAATTTCTGTGATTCATAAGCAATAACTTTTCCTTCTTGTGTCAACACTCCGCCAACACCTTCTTTACTAGCATCCATGCAAACCACGAAAGACTTTTCCAGATCTGCTACCTTTAATACGGGTGTTGTGGTAAGTAGGTGTTTTAGCCTTTCAAAGATTTGCTGACATTCAGTTGTCCATCGGAAAGTACGTCCCTTTTTCTGCAATAAAGTCATTGGAATTTTTTTTTTTTGAAAATCCTTCAATGAACCAATAGTAGTACCGTGCCAAACCTAGGAATGACAGATATTCACAACATTCTTTGGAATGGTCCATTCCGTAATGGTTTTGATCTTTTCCGGGTCCACTATTATTCCCTCTGCTGATATAACATGACCCAAGTACTGAATTTCACTCTTGAAAAAGTCACACTTGCTATATAACATGACCCAAGTACTGAATTTCACTCTTGAAAAAGTCACACTTGCTATATTTAGCATATAACTGATTCTCTCGTAGAGTTTGCAATACTATCCTTAGATGTTGTTCATGCTCCTCCTGATTCTTGGAGTATATTAAAATGTCATCAATAAAAATTAGTACAAATTTATCAAGATAGGGCTAGAAAATACCGTGCATCAAACTCATAAACATGGCTGGGGCATTTGTAAGGCCAAACGGCAACACCACGAACTCGTAATGACCATAATGAGTTCGGAATGCAGTTTTGCAAATGTCTTCCTCTTTTATCCTTATTTGATGGTAACCGGACCTTAAATTGATCTTTGAGAATACTTTGGCTCCTTGCACCTGATCAAATAGATCGTCAATACGTGGCAAGGGATATTTATTCTTGATGGTCAGTTTATTTAACTGACGATAATCGATGCATAATCTCAGAGTTCCGTCTTTCTTCCGTACGAACAGTACAGGGGATCCCCAAGGGGACACGCTGGGGCAGATGTACTTCTTGTCCAAAAGTTCTTGAAGCTGCATCTTAAGTTCTGTTAACTCAGGTATGCTCATGCGATAAGGGGCCCTCGATATAGGGGCTGCACCCAGAATTAGTTCGATGGTGAAATCAATATCATGCTTGGGTGGTAATCTAGGAATGGATTCAGGAAATACATCAGCAAATTCTTGAATAACAAGAATATTTTCCAAGGAGGTCATTTTATTTTTAGAATTTGTAAATCCCACCTGGACAACATATATCTGACAGCCTTTCCTAATACATTTTCCTAGCTGACTAGCAGTGATGGTCCGTAACTTGGTATTTGTCTTGATTCCTTGAAGTTCTTTCCTTTGACCTGACTCAGTGATAAAACTGATAGTTTTCTGCTTGCAATCAACTAGGGACCAACATTTTTCCAACCAATCCATCCCTATTAAAATATCGTATGAACCCAAAGGGAGTATATTAAGGTCAACATAAATGGGTTGGCCTGAAATTGTTATGGGACAACGTTCTGTTTTTGCAATTACCCTTATTTTTGCCCCGGTGGCTAGTTGAACTAACCATGGTTTTGGAAACTTACTGCTCTACAGTTGACAACTTTCTACAACCTTAGGACTAACATAGCTTAGGCTAGCACCGGGATCAAACAAAACAGAGATAGGTTGCTTAGCAATCATACCTTCACATTCAATCATGGTGGGTTGGTATTCTGCTTGATGGTTGTCCAGAGCAACATTAATTCTGGGCATGCTCCTTGCCACTTCACCAACTGTGGAAGCTTCTTGCATGTTTGATACTTGTTCCATCCTTGCTTTATGTGGGAAGTTTTTGTAATAGTGGGGTTCTCCGCATCCCCAACATTGCAGAGGCGGTTTTGATTGCTGGTCGTTAACAGATTTATTAACTCCTTATGGCTGTCTATTCTCAGAATATGCAGCTTTGGGTTGGTTTCTAGCTGGAAATCTACTGAGAGGTTTTTGCTATAAATTTATGCCATTAGTAAATTTTGTTTGTCTGTTTGGGATCAGATTCCTTCCCTTCCTGTTCAATCCCCCCTTAGGTCCCTCATTCTTCTGTCTCATTTTCTGGTAGCAGATGCGAGCTTTTCACACCGCATCATCCATGGTTCTTGGGTAATCAAACTTGAGCTTCTCCTTCATGAAATTGGGTAAGCTACTGATGAAACGTTGAATTTTGGCCTTTTCTTCTTGCATATAAGGCACATAACATAGTAAGGAGGTGAATCGTTTCACATATTCGTCCATGGTTAAGGTTCCCAATATTAACTCGTGAAATTCCTTTGCTTTTTCGTCATAATAATGTTCAGTTAGATACTTATCCTTGAAATTCTTTTGAAATTTCGTCCATGTAACCTGTTCTTCATTGATTTTTCTCACCGTTTTGATTTCTTCCCACCAAAGGGTAGCCTTACTTCATAACTAATAGACTGCCAAACGTGCCTTCAATTTATCAGTGTAATCATAAATCTGAAAGTATTTGTTCATGTCAATTAACCAAGCTTCTGCTGCCTCTTCAAATTCCCCTTCAAAGAGGGACGGTTTAATCTTTTTAAATTCTCCTTGTAATTCAGATTTTTGTCTTTTTGTCTTGCGCTGGTTAGAGACATTGTCTGAATGCCCTTCTTCGTCTTCCCCATGTTTTTCAGCTGACTCAGCATTCTCTTCCCCATGCTGAGTTGTTGGGGTTTTCTCTCTATCTTCCGCACTAGGGTTTGGATCTCATTGGTTCTGTCGATTGGACAAACTTCTAAGGATTATTTCCTGTTCTAGTTGTAGTCGTTCATTGTTTGTTCTTAAATTGCTCATCTCAGCACGTAGTTGCTGAACGGTTTTGAGTAGAACAACATTAGCTTGGTGAGATTCCTCTCCTAACTGTATCCAAATATCAGGATTGGCGTTCACATACGTTGTCTCTGGCGGGTCTAGTGGTCCCGGGCTTCTCTGCATTCTGACCCCTTTTTGTGCTGACACAGGTCTCTGTGTTCACAGGCACACTTAGTTGTTTTAATTAATGTCATATTTATTCATATATACGTAATTCCCCAAAGAGTCTTAGTGTACGAAACTGAGCTCTGATACCATATGTAACACCACAAAACATTTAATTCCAAAAAAAACATTTTACATACTACGGAAACAGAATATATACACACGTAAATTTGCAAACATTAGTCTACTATGTATGAGCTTGACAACTGTTACGTTATTGTTAATGGGGCCTTGTAATTTAATGCTAATTGATTTGATTATTCTCCATGCGATATGGGAATTAAGGTTTACATTGGATCACATTTATTCTTCACATGGCACCCGAGTGGTCTTACTGTCCTCGACCTAACCCGTGTTAAATGCTCCTTGCTCTTGGTTCCACACGACACGATCTCGACGTATCTACTTGCATGTATTCGACAGAGGCAAGGGTTTGCCTGCGACACTTGGCTCGATCTGCTCCCATGGGTTTTTGGAGGGCGATCCGACAGTGGAAAAGAGTTCGGGTGTAGCCATCTACCCAAAACTCCCGCGCCTAGCCAACTGTGGTTTCATTTGGGCTTTTTCCTGTTGCATCTCTACAACTCTGTTGGCCCTTGGCAGCTTCAGGTTGATTCGAACACTTCTTTGTTGTGCGTAATGGAGGTTTTCAACATAGTCAAGCCATCGAGTAGCTTAATTTTCATGACCTTGTTTGATTTTAGTTTATAAAGCTCTGGGGTTTGTATTTATTTCTCCAGCATTTGGTATAGCGCGATGTCTAACCAGTTCCTCCCATTGTCCAAGGGTGGCACCAATGTTTTTGGATTCCATGGCTGGTGGCCAGAACCCCGATTGACTTTTGGAAGGTGAGTTGGATTTTGTCTTAGTTTCTGTTCATTTATTTCCATAGCTTACTAGCAATGTTTGATTCAGGTTTTACTGACCAATGCCTCTTGCAGGAAAAGCAGGAGGGTCGCCCTCTATAGGAGTTCATCAGCTTCAGGTAAAAATCCCACTTCCTCGGCATTACTTGAATCTTTGGTTTTGGTGGATTTTTGACTTGGATAGTTTCCTGAGACTACGGTTCTTGCTCGCAGGTACTCTATGCATTACTATGCAACTAGTTTGCTCGATGGGTGGTCTCAATAGTGTTACTCGTATTCCCTTTTAAGGGCTCATGGATTTTCGTTTATGTCACAGGTTAGAAACTCCTTTCTGGTTCACTAAATGGCTATAGTCATATATTAAAGAGAACTGTGTAGGAAGTTGCTTGACAAGCCGCGACCTAATACCGAAACTACCGAGCCGTACTTTTGTTTGTATTAAAGTATTTAGGTTGTTAATCCTGGCTCACGGTGCTTCATATAATTCTGACATTGTTTTGTTCTGAGTTTTGTTTGTGATCTATGTTTCTTGGAATGACAACGATGAATATTTATGTTTTAATGAATTAAGGGTTTAGCTGTGTTAACATTATGAGACCCTCTGGCCGAAGAGCCAATACTGTAATTTCATGATTGATTCCAGTGCTTATAGTTTGTTGCTATTTTAGGGTTATGAGGTTTTCAGGCCGACAAGCCAATACTGGTACTTTGTGATTGATTCAGGTCTTTTAGAAGTTATAGACTTTTGTTTATCTTAAACAACGTTATTTAATTCAGTCCTTTATTATCTCTTATAAAGAAATCACTTCCTATACTGGTATTTCTCTTACTAATTTTCTCTTTCATCGTATTGGCTAGTAAATGTTATTTCTATATTTTCCTTTTAAAAGTAAACACAAAATGATGGGGTAATGATCTCTAGTTTAGGCAGAAAGTACCGACCTTTTGCACCTTGTTGCTTCTATTTATTCAGAAGTCTATACATTTTATCATAAAAGTCTATTCTTATAAATTCCAGAGTTTTCATATCTATATAATGTGGTAATTTACTAGACCAGACAATACTTAACTATAATCTTTCACTATTAGTTCTGTTGAATGTAGGCATTTCAAGTCTGTGCACTGCCTATATGCATTGTATGCAATTTTTCCTCTTGGAAATAATTCTATCAAATTAATTATTATAACTTTGCATTATGTCAACAATTTCTAGATATAGACTGGAATTACTTATCTGTTAAAGGACTTGTAAACATACAACTCTATGTCTATCTGGACAGTCTCTCCTCCCAACCGTGAGTCTGGTGATTACGTCCAGACTCTCCCCCGAGCACTTCCTTCTTTGTCACAGTTAAAATAAGTCCAGCTACGGTCAGGTACCTTGGGCCTCAGGACTCACTGTCTAGCCTCAAGTCTTGTACCTCGTAGACTGTTCTGGAGCATTTTTCTCACTGGTCTATTTCACCCAGCTCAAGGAATGATCCCCCTCTCGACTTCTTCCCATCTTTAAATTCCCTTTCTTTCCAGGAACATATGAGCAATTGTTTCTTTTAACACTTTCTTTTAACTTGTTTCAAACAGTATTTTGTAAAAAATACCTTAACTCCTAATTTATCCATTAGTTAGGTAATAAAAGAAAATATCCAGGCCTTCGAGCCTCAGTCATTTATCACTTAACAATATAACGTAAGAAAATTAATGCAGTAAAAGGTAAAATGAAACTTAGTAATCACAGTAATTGTTTATGCAGCTTGGGGTGTTACATATAAACCTTAAAATCAGTCAGAAAAAAGAAATGAAAATCATCAAATTTCCACTTGACAAACGAGATAAATTTAAAATTCCATGAGATCACTAATATGGCTACAACAAGTCAAAATATGAACAAATTTGCAGTTTATATGTATCATATGGCTTGGACTAATTGACTCAGAAAAGTTATTTACAGATAGACGGGGAGAACAGAGAGCTAGTGGGATTGATATAATAATAATTAGATTGAATATGAGTTTGTGATCTGCAACACATAGTGATCGAAAAGTACTGCAAGCCACGGGTGAACAATGGCATTTTAAGATTTTTGTCCATTTTAGGATATGCATAAGGGTGTGTCTTCATCGCGTCACGTGATAAGTACATGGCCAAGAAAGGTAAAAGATTCAGACCAGAATGTTTGTGTTTGGAGCGCTTAATTCATCTCAGAATGTTGTGAGAATTTGAACTTTTGATTCCATGTAATTTGTCTCCAGATGTTGTTGTTTCAAAAACATTATATGTCAGATGCAGAACTCGCACGGTTTTTATAAAGCAAGAAAATATTGATCACAGTAAAATAGATGCGAACATAGTTTTTATTCATGACGAGGTTTGGAACAACAGTTTGTTTGTTATGTCGTGCTGTTTTAAAATTTGGCACAAAGTTTTTATTAAGATTTGGCACGAAGTTTTTATTAAATTTTGTATCAATTGGTGGATGTTTGCCCTCATCAGTGTGAATATTCGATTCTGTGAAAATTATCAAAGGAAGATGTGTACAGATTCGATCATGTGCCAAAAAAAAAATATTTAGTACCTTGAAACCAAATCAGATGCAGAAGTCTTCGTATCACATGCCAACAGGTAATGACAAAGAACCATTTTGAAGCTTTTTTTGGGGGTGTATAAAACTTATTCATGTCATCTGTTTTATATTTTTCCTTTGCAATTAAGTGAATATTAAATTGTTGAATATATTTGATTTATTATTAAAAAAATATTTTAATTATCTATAATCTATATATTTATTTTTGTATATTTTTCCATTTGTAAGTGGTCTAGATTACACCAAACTTGACCTTGATCTGTAGCTTGATAAATAGCGATTCAAAGGCATCTAATTCTGGGCCACACCAACCCTTACATCACTTGACAAGACTTATTTTCCCAACTAAACCCAATTCTTCTTCACATCTAAATTCAATTAGAAAGATATATTGGAATCGTAATAATATATTATTATTATTGTTGTTATTATTATCATCAATAAATAATATATATTATAAAAAAAATATTCATATTTTTTTACTAAATAATAATAATAATAATTAAATATTATTAATTAACTAATTTAATATTATTTATTCACTAATTATTATTAATATTTATTAATTAATAATAATTTTAAATTTAATTAATAATAAAAATAAATAATAATAATAATAATAATAATTATTATTATTATTATGATTATTTTAAAATGATTATATTAACATTATAATTAATTATTAAAATAAATTTATAATAGTTATTTTAATATTATTATTAGTATTATTATTATAATATAATTATTAATATGAATCTTAATTTTATGGTAAATATTAGATTTATACTATTAATGCTTATCGATGTCTTTCAATTTATTCTTTGGGTTTATAATTTAATTTCTTAGGTTTATAATATTAATAATTTTCTACGTTTATTAATCCTTGAGTTTAAAATATTAATTCTTAGGATTTATTAGTTCCTTGGGTTTTTAATAGATATCCATTGGGTTTGTTAATCCCTTGGGTTTAAATATCAATCCTTTGGGTTTAGAATATTAATTCCTGGGTTAATGCCTTGTGTTTTTAATATTGATCCCTTAGGTTTGTTGATCGCTAAGGTTTATAATGTCTATCCCTTGAGTTTACTAATTCTTTGGGTTTATAATATTATTAATTCCTTATGTTTATAATTTAATCCATTGGATTTATAATATTAATAATCGTTTGGGTTTATGTCAAGTCCCATTAGCACAATCGGTTGATGATGGGCTTCGTTAGAAAGGCGACCTAGGATCAAACCTCATAGGGGGTGGTTGTGCCCTGTGCTAGGGGGAGGAGACATGCTAAAAAATCCATTCAACTAAGGGTTGGTGTGGCCGAGGCGGGGTGAGATCCTAGGGTGACTTTGACATCTTAAATTCCCCTGGGTTGTGACTCCTCAAGCCACAAGTCAAGCGTGGAGGATCACAGACAACTAAAAATAAATTAAAAAATGGCTTGCGTTTATTAATCGCTTGAGTATAAAATATTAATTCCTAAGGTTTATTAATTCCTTGGGTTTTCAATATTTATCCCTTGGGTTTATTGATCCCTTAGTTTTATAATATTTATCACTTGGGTTTACTAATTCGTTAGGTTTATAATATTAATGTAACGAAACCTCCCTTCATATCTACCCACTTTCACTGGCTTACCCAGGGTAAACATGAGATGAGGGACTACTATGACAAGACTCAACCTCCTAGGTGACCTCAAGGAAATAGAGCTGACATAACAAACCTTGCTGACTTCCCTCAGGTACCACGGACCCTCTAGGAGTATCCTAACCCCTCCAGGGTTCTATCCCCTGAGACAACTCAATATTTCCCTGAGTTTCACCCCCAGTCCCCCCTTTGCCAAGGCATCCATGCGACTGTGGGTTCCAGTCGCTCACATGAGCTCGTATGAGTGTGACTGTGGACTTTTCCTGTCAGTGTTGTGCCAGCGACCACATATTTTAAGGTTATTTTCCAGGGTTAGGGCTAAGTCTCTACCTAGAAATCCATTTCACTTCCATAATTCATAAAATACATAAGCACAATCCTTGTAAACCAAAAATTGACACCAGGACTAGACATGACCATCCCCAACCGGGACTGACATTCCGTCAAACACTTGGTAGATATGCAACCTACAAGTCATGAATGCAAGTCTGAATATAAGGGACTGAAAACTCATCTAAGACTTAACAAGAAGGGTCACCACCTTCTCACATTAGTTGTCTTAACATCAATTAGGTATTGCATCCATTATTCTTTAAATTACAAGTAAAAACATGAAAAGAGCCATGACTGAGAACTGTCACATAACGATGCTTATAACCAGCATATAGCCATATCAATAACATTAAGAGAACCACCATTAAAGCCACATAATAACAAGTACATCTACCAATCAAAGCATGAGAACTTAGCTTTCATTAAACATAGGCAAGAGCCAACCAAGTTCGGGACTTCCACGTAGCACCCGATCATAGACATGGTTGAACCAACAGTCACCCATGTTCCATATTCCAAGTATGAATGTGGTATCTCATGGATAAACCAGTCCAGAAACAACCAAGGGAATCTAGAGGTTAAACCACCTCCACAATCACCATACCGTGATCTCACCTAAACCGTCCTAAGATCACAAAACCAAACTGAGCTTGGAATTCCTCCGGATTCCTTCACCATCCTTGAGGAATTTTTCTGTCTCTACCCTCATGATTTACTGTGTATCCTGCCATTACCATTCAAGGTATTCCTAAGCCCTTAGGAATTTTCTTGAGACCACCTCCGCTGTGGATTCCGAAACCATCTGCAATTCCAAAGCTCAAAATCAAGAACAATCCAATCACACCATGGCCATCCAGAAATGGCAAGGCAATGCTAAAATCCACTGTCAAAACCCAGCGAAACATGCCACCGACAACAAGAGAACAAAATACCAACATGCACAGACCATGCATGTCAAAACCAGCTAGGAAATCATACATGGAGTCTATTCCCTGCATGTATTCTTGCTGAAGCTTCTTGAGCCAACCTTTCCTTGCTTGATCTTTTTTTTCATTTCCTTTCCTTGTCCTTTCTTTGCTTGCTTTCTTTCCTTTGCTTGTTTGATCTTATTTTTTCTTGGCACTCTTCTCCTCTCTGAGACTAATTCTTAAAATGAACTCACAAAAGACTCCCAACTAATGCTCTGAGGTCTTTTTATTATTCATTCTTCTAATTTCTTCAATTTTTCTTCAATTTCCTCTTCACATGAAACCTGTGACCTTGCACCTTCTTTTTCTCCTATTTTCCTTTATTTTCATAAATAAAATGCCAAAAATACATTTTTGCCTTTTTAATGCATGCCTTAGCCATTGTTTTTGCCAATTTCCGTTTACCCATAAACACATCAAGTGATGCCCAATAACATATCTTTGCCCACATTCAACTTGGAATAAGTGTCCTTTAACCGTGGTCTTATTTTGAATTTATTAACTTTTATTACATGAACTTTTAACCGAGGGCTGTTACAATTAACATGGGTTTATTAATCCCTTAGGTTTAAAATGTTTCTTAGGTCTTATTAATCCCATGTGTTTTTGATATTCATTTATTGGGTTTGTAAACACATCAAGTGATGCCCAATAACATATCTTTGCCCACATTCAACTTGGAATAAGTGTCCTTTAACCGTGGTCTTATTTTGAATTTATTAACTTTTATTACATGAACTTTTAACCGAGGGCTGTTACAATTAATATGGGTTTATTAATCCCTTAGGTTTAAAATGTTTCTTAGGTCTTATTAATCCCATGTGTTTTTGATATTTATTTATTGGGTTTGTTGATCCTTTACGTTTATAATATGTATCCCTTGGGATTACTAATTCATTGGGTTTATAATATTAAACCTTTGGATTTTTTAATCGCTTTGGTTTATAATATTAATAATTTCTTGGGTTTATAATTTAATCTCTCTAATTTATTAATTAATTAAATTTAAAATATTAATTACTAGGAATTATTAATATCTTGAAATCAATATTTAAAATACAGGGATTAATAAACCCTAAAGTTTAATATATAAGGGTTTAAACCCTAAGGTTTATTATTAAATAATATAATCTTTTATATATATATATATATAAAAAGTAATAGTATAATATATTTTAGTTTAATATATGGCTTATATATAGTTAATGTTATTGATATACTCCAAATCAATATATAAAATATATTGACAATTATATTAAAAATATATATAATATTGGTTTTAATATATAATATAATATTAATAAATATATAAATATTGGATTTAGTAATCTCTTAAACTTTGAATAATAATCATCTTTTGATTTTATTAACTTTTGGATTTATATATTAATATTTAATATTAATATATTAATAGTAATATTAAGATGTTTGATAAGTCTTTGGGATTAATCACATCATAAGTTGTTGCAACATACAAGATCTTGATCGGAGAGACTTATCAAAATCAGTGTGGATCACAAAAGTCTAAAATCAAATAATATTAAGATGCTTAACCAATATTAATATTAATATTAATATTTATATTATACACCAAATAATAATATTGTAATATATATACTTATATTATATTTCAATTTAATTTACATATATATTTAATATTTCTAATATACTATAATATTATTATAATAGTATAATATATTATTATTATTATATTACTATAATATAATTATTACTATTCTTATTATTAATATAATATATATTATTATATTATGTTATATAACTATTAATATAATATTATATAAATATTACAATATTAATATAATAATCATATACATATATATGGTTGTTATTTATATTATCATTAATAATTAGAAATAGTTAATTTTTAATAATTATTTTTACATTATACATTTAAAAATTATTAATGTGGTCGGCATAAATTTATTTGTCTATATCAATTACATTTACTAATATAACCAATTACATTTATTAATATAATTGTAAATATATTTAAAATATATCTATCTTAATATATTAACCAGTACATTATGCTAATCTAATAATAATAATAATTCAATATTTTTAATCTCCTATAAAAAAATCTTACAGATAAATCATATGGCAACCGTATCTTATGGAAAATACATTGGATACATTTAGAAAAGATAATCACCCGGTTTCCATTTGAGTGATGGTGACAACATTAAGTAATTGGAGGATGATTTGTGTGGAGGTAGATGACACAAATGATGCGGTGACAAACAACCGTGACTGGTTAATCACACTATCCGACTTGCTCGATGTGGATCCTTCGTAGCTAATCTCACTAGGGGAGGGACGCCATTACCTGTGCGCCCTCCCCTCCACCTCAGCTACCGGCACGTGGCTCCCACAGGCACTCGTACGACACCTGCCCGACGTGTTGCGCCACGTGTTGTGGTGGGTGTCAAGGTTTATAACCCTAATTTTAACCCTTCCCGCCTCCTGCTTCCGCCTGTTTGCCGCGATGTCTGCTCTGCTCTATGTATTTCTGTTCGGGTCCGGTGTTTGGGCGAAGCACTCTGCTGACGGTGGCGCGGGACGGGTCCATTTCCTGTGCGGCTTGTCTACCATTGTTGGCCTGCTAACCCTGCTTAACTGCTTGCACACGCTCGTTATCTGTACAGGGTTTCTGTTGTTCTTGTTTCATTCTGCCTGCCAGTCTTGTTCGTTCTGGACTGTCGAGGGTTTGCACATACCTTGGTGGTTGTTTCATTCGCGCAGCTTGTTGTTTGGGAAGGAGCCAGTGCCAATCTCTAGCCAGTTCGAGGTTACAGGTAAATTTACAGGTTTTTGATGATTTTTGTTTCACATTGTAAATAATATTTATGCCATTGCCTAATTTCCTATTTTTCCATGTTTTCCAAGTTGGTTGCAGGTTTGGCGAGCTCTGGAGAACGTCTAGCGAGCTTTGGAGAAGGTTTCAACATGAAAGACGCTTGGACATGGCTTCTATGTCTATCCGGTAGGAAAAATCCTACCAGCCATTGCCACTGTGTTTTTCAACACCTCACCTTCCTATTGGAAATTTTGTTATTTTTGCTCTTGGAGTTTCAGTCGCTTTGCGTTCGGTCAGTCTCTCGTTGCATTTCATAGGGTTTTGCAGGTTTAGGGTTTTGAGGGTTTTGCAAGTTTAGGGTTTTGTCTGTCTTTAGGGTTTTGTGTGCATTGGCTTTCCCGCTTCTGGTGATCTTTGGCCATCTTAGATGCCATTAAATAGATTGGTGTGGATTTGCTTTCTTTTTATGGTTAGAAATGTTGGGGTATGTAGGGTTTATGGTGCCAATTATTTCCAATGACAGTGTATGCATGGATGTATAGAGGGCCATTTTGGCCCCTCTTATGGACAATATTATAATGAACACTTGTTCATTTTTTCTCATGTTCACTATTGGAGCCATTTCCTGTGGCCCTGCGTTTTTGTTTGCAGGGGATGAATGTTGACCATTTCCTGCGTATTGCTATTTCAGTGGCTCTGAATCTTTGTTCTTTTACACTTTTGGTCTATGCTCTCAGTAACAAATGACCAATTTAATTGAAAATTTGAGTTGAATTTTCATCAAGGAGGTAGTCCATTCAGGCTTTTACACTTGTTGTGTTTTGTTAGGTCTGTTAGTTTTAATTTTTTCTAGTAGATTTGGGTTTTCAGATGCTATGTATATTTTCTGTGGTAATTTTGCATTCAAATATTTTGATTTCTTTTACTGGTACTTCTGGTATTGGTTAATTTTTTCAGTGATTTTACTATATTGTAAATAATGAAGTTGATTGACTTGTTTCAGATTTTTGCTCAACAAAAATCAGGGTTTTTTTGTGTGTACTATTTGGAAAGATGCAAGATTTTTCCAAAGGAAAAAACTGTAATTTTCATTCATTTGTAATGGTTCAAAGTTACTTTCTGTAGACATATTTCTGTTGATCTCTGGCCATATTAGATGCCATTAAATAGATTGGTGTGGATCTGCTTTCTTTTTATGGTTAGAAATGTTGGGGTATGTAAGGTTTATGGTGCCAATTATTTCCAATGACAGTGTGTGCATGGATGTATAGAGGGCCATTTTGGCCCCTCTTATGGACAATATTATAATGAACACTTGTTCATTTTTTCTCATGTTCACTATTGGAGCCATTACCTGTGGCCCTGCATTTTTGTCTGCAGGGGATGAATGTTGACCATTTCCTGCGTATTGCTATTTCAGTGGCTCTGAATCTTTGTTCTTTTACACTTTTGGTCTATGCTCTCAGTAACAAATGACCAATTTAATTGAAAATTTGAGTTGAATTTTCATCAAGGAGGTAGTCCATTCAGGCTTTTACACTTGTTGTGTTTTGTTAGGTCTGTTAGTTTTAATTTTTCTAGTAGATTTGGGTTTTCAGATGCTATGTATATTTTTTGTGGTAATTTTGCATTCAAATATTTTGATTTATTTTACTAGTACTTCTGGTATTGGTTAATTTTTTCAGTGATTTTACTATATTGTAAATAATGAAGTTGATTGACTTGTTTCAGATTTTTGCTCAACAAAAATCAGGGTTTTTTTGTGTGTACTATTTGGAAAGATGCAAGATTTTTCCAAAGGAAAAAACTGTAATTTTCATTCATTTGTAATGGTTCAAAGTTACTTTCTGTAGACAAATTTCTGTTGTCTTTTCTTGATGTTTATGATTATCAGTTCAATAATCTTTTTGCATATCTTCCAGAGAGGATTTTATACAATGTTCAGCCAAAAAAGACAAGGAGTGAATAGACCTCTTTCATAATGCTATGTGCAACCAGACAACATATGGAGAGTTCAAAATGTATAGTAGAAAATGAAAGGGCTGCAAGTAGTCAATTATATTCCTTCCCGTGCAAGGAAATCCCTAAAATGTTTTATGTTTTAATTATAGGTATTATGTGCATTACATGTTGTTTCATCATGAAGTATTGCTACAATCTCATGAAATGTAAACTAAAAATGTTGTCATTGTTTCACTTGTGTAAACCATTTGGTGTGTAGATGCATAACAGAAAATCCCATTTTCATTCTCAGGTAAGATTTCTACATTATAATAGACTATAGATGTTCCTTCTAAAATGGATTTTAGTTACAATACCACACACAGTATGAAATAAAACAACCTAGGTTGTAAGCAAAAATGTTTTTGTGACAAGAAAAAGATACAATCCATCCAAAATCCACATCATAATGTGGTTACAACCAAAAGCATATGACACCCCTATTCTTTATGGCCCTAAGAATCTTGAGTGCCAAAACTCCTCGAGTTACCTTCTTGAGTGAGGTAGGTCGACCTACCTAAAAAGGGTTGATTAGGAAATGGTTGATTGCTGCCATATGATTGAGTCCAATTTGCAACTTTCAACCATGGAGGTATTGAGTACCCATACCTCACATTTGCACTACTGACCCCTACATTAAGTGGAGGTGTGTAATGAGCATACATAAAATTGACACCTCCTCTGGTAGGAATAAGGCAAGTGGGTAAACCATTATTTTGATAGTGAGGCACTTAAATGTTTATGATATCTTGGAATAATGGTGTATTATTTGCAATGGAGTCCAATGAGTTTGAAATAATCCTGGTTTCATCAGCTATGCTTGCATCATTGTCAACCATATTGATCATCCCTTGTTCCTTTTCAAGCATTTTTTGTGTCTTTCTTGATTCCTTTTCCTATCTTGCCATTTGTTTTTGTTGGTCCTTAACTTGCCTTGCTTTATCTCTTTCAAGCCTTTCATCTGCTCGACGTTGCACTGCAACAATCCTTGCTGCCTTCTTCTCCTTGACTAGATCCTTCTTTTTCTGTTTTAATTCTTGCATTTCAAATTTTATTTTATTTTATTTATTTATTTATTTATTTTGTTCAGACTCAACTGACAAGTTTATATAGTCCTCTGAGGTGAGTAACTGTGAGCTTCGGCCCAAACGAAGACTACCCGATGTACCTTTCTTTTTTTTCATTGATACTCTCTCTACTGATAGCTTTAGGAACCAACCAAGTATCTTCTCCACCCCTCCCACTTGCATGTCATTTCTTGGTACTTCCCTTTCAGTATCTGATGGAACTGATTGAACTATATCATTATCTTCATTTGATGCCTCATTATGTGCTTCATCTTCTTCCATTGATCTGTTGTCCACAAAAAGATGAACAATTTCATTGTTCAATTCTGCTAGTTGTGAGGGCATGTTCATGCTTTGTTCATTGGTTGTTGAGACACTATGTGCTTAATCATTGCTTCTGCTAGCCATGACGGTGGGGTTACTTGGCTTGGCAATGTCAATTGATCATTGTCAACTGCATGTTCAACAATGTCATTAACAATATCAACAGCAGGAGTTTCATGTTCTTGAGTTGGTGGAATGATCTCCATGTTATTGTGAATTTTTTCATGGTTATACTATGTTTCACATACAGTTTCATCATCTTCATCATATAAGTGTCATTGAGAGAGGGAAATCATATTACCAGCTACAACCACATCATCTTGATCATCTACTTCTTGCACTTCAACACCTGTTTGGGCATTCCCTTCTTCCTGACCATCCACATGAAACGCTTGGCTACAACCAGTATCATGCATAAGAGCATCATAGTTTAGTGGCCAGATTCCTGTCCTCCTAAAGCCAGCCTTGATATTTGATGGTGTCGGAGCCCTTTTAAAAGCTTTACTTGCAAGCTTTGCTATCTCGAACCTTTTCACCTCAACCCTTGGATTCTTTGCCATCCATGCAGCACACTCCAACCTGAAATAGTTCTTGAAAGGGTAAAACACACTAACATCAAGGCGTTGCAGTCTGTGAGTGGTATGAGCAAGCAATGTCAACAGGTCAATGCCTAAATTGTTTGCTTCCTCAATTGTTTGTACAACCATGTGGCTCCCATGGCCATCTAATATCAATAGGTGTATTTTATTAGGCGAGACGTCACCTGGTACCGATGAAGCAAAGTGAAAAAGCCAACTTAAAAACAATTCTTTAGTCATCCATGCATGGGTATGTGCAACCATGCATGCACCTGGTTCATAGTTTTGAATATAGTTTTTCAGTTGATTTTTACCTTTGAATAGATAAAATCTTGGGATTGAAGTACCAATTGCATTGACACAACATAAAATAGTTATCCACTCCCTACTCTTAGGCAAAATATTTGGCACATTTCGGCTCCATCTCTTGGTAATTACCCGCATGCCACAATTCCTTCCTGCCTGTAAACCTGTTTCATCACAGTTCCATATATGGTCTGCTCCATAAGAATGTTTATTGTAAGCACTAGAAAGTGTGTCATAGAACTTCTGCACAATTGCAAGGCGCAAATTTAATGCTCTGTCTCTGTCAAGGCCCTCAACAGTATGCAATACAAGTTTTGGATGCCTTTTTTTAAACCCAAACCACCATGATTTACCAGGAAACCCATCTTTGAATGGGTTTGGCCTCCCTTGACAGATTTGAGCAACTGTGGATTTGAGTTGTATCAACTCTAGCCCATGTCCCAATTGGGCCATCTCTTTACACCACTCAACCACCTCGGCCTCCTCCTCCTCAGTCATAACTGTAAGAGGCCCTCTACGTTTTGTATGAGTCAGTCCATTTATCCAATAATGTATTGATGAGGGAGGAATACCATGTTTTTTTGTAGATGCCCGAACTGAGTATCCATTAAACTCTATGTCGTCAATTGCAACTAACATTTCTTCTTTTTTCCATCCTCTTATAGCACTGATCTTTTTAGTTGAACTTGCCCCTTGGACTGTTGTTGACGGTGGTTCTGTGGCTGATGTTGTGATAACATCAGCTTCAGTCGCATGGTCATCCTCAACAATGTTCCTTGGGGCATTGTTGACATTGACATCACCTGTCTTGTCCTCATCAGACGATGTGCATCGCAGCTGCGCACCCCTTGTCACTCTCCTGCCACTTCTCCTGGTACAAGCAACATAACTACCTTTTGCCATAGATGCAACAACCTATAAAATTATTGCATGCATTTAGATAAGAATATTTGTAAATTATGCTTTCATACAAGGAAAAAATACTTCTGCTTTATTACAGGAAATTATCAACATGTATGTTAGTATCCTTGAAAAATCAAATATACAGAATCATTTTGTTGTATGTCTTCAAAATTATTAGTGATTGTTGTTTTGATAACTTGTCTTTACACTTAAAATACCATGACTGTATTGATTGGTTTTGTTATGCATTTCCCAACAGTGCCTCTTGTTCGGTTTGACTACTTAAAATATTGTTTTGTTGTTTTGATAACTTGTCTTTACAGTTAAGATACCATGAGAAGATCTGGTAGTTACTGTTGTTTGAATTAATTTGTTTAGACTCCTGTTTGTTATCGCAATTGAATTCATTCACGGCCCCCGTTGTCTCACCAAGTGGACTTGCATAATGCCTTCTAGGTCTGTTCTTCGGTAATGAGGGTGAAGTTAGATATAAATGTAGGTTGTTGGGGTGCATTTTTTTTTTTGTAAGGATGCACTTCTCCATAAATGGATTTCTGGCTATCAAGGAGTTATCATTGGTCAAACCAATCATGGTATTTAATTTGACCAAGGCTCCAACTTGAGACCCCCTGAAGCACTCTTGATCACAACTTGGCACCACAACAAATTTTTTCCTCATGTCACTTACAGTTGAAGTTTCTAGTCATGTAAACATTCATTTCAACTACAACTCTTATTTGTATCTTATCTACATATATAAGAGAGGCCATGCATTTTTCTTAAATCAGGAAAGAATATTATCAATTTGTAAAGTTTTGAGTAATTATTGACCTCATATATCAAATTAGATAAAGTGAATATGAGTAATGAGGGTGCAGTTGGATAGAAATATAGGCTGTTGTTTGGTAGAGGGTGCATGCATGTGTCACCTTCAGTGAACTAGAGTGTTGCTTTTGTTCTTTGTTCTTATCTACCAGTTCTTTGTTCTTATCTACCAACTTTAAACTATTAATATAGTCCCATTAACTTTCTATAGTGTTAGTCTTTAATATTTATCTATCCTTTAACATAAGCATTATGGACCTAAGAGAGAACTTAGAATAATCTAGTTTGGTGTGTTAATTCATAAATCATATAAAAAATGCTAAATTTTGAATGTTAATTTCACAGAGATGCATGGCATTTCTAACCTCATTTATGCTATGTACTCTGATATTTGGAGTGGTATCCTATAAACACATTTTTTACATTCAGTAGAGATAGAAATGTATTTGAAACTTTGTCTCTAGGTTTGTTTGTTCATTGTGGATAAGATATCTAAATTGTTCAGATATGAATGAGAAGCCTTTACCTGGGTAATGGGTCCAAACGTCTCAACGACATTAAAGGCTTTCTTTGTCCAAATCCCCATTCAACATGTTCCTCTCTTTTCACTCAACTTTTTATTGTTGCATGTTGCTTCTGTATTTAAACATGAGATTCTTGATGTGCTAAAGGCACCAAGCGACACCCTATTTCTCTTCATGTACTGACTAGAGTCGTTTTCTTCATTAATTTGTCTCATCTACCAGTTTTTTTTTTTAATTTACCAACTTGATACTATTAATATCATCCCATTAGCTTTCTATACTATTAGTCTTTATCCATCCCTTAAAATAAGCATTATGGACCTAAGAGAGAATACCCTAGGCTGTGTGTTGATTTTCATGAAACTGAAACTGTAAGAACTGAAACTGTAACTGAAACTGAATCTGTAAGAACTGAAACTGTAAGAACTGTGAGAAATGAAAATAGAACTGTAAGAAAAATGTGTTGTAATTGATATAACTAACCTAGATATATTGGCAACTATTCTGTGATGTTTTGTCTTCAAGGTTGGTGAATAGTTTGAAAGCATAACATGCAACTTCAACAGTGGTTGAACTTATTTTATAGTTTTTGGCACTTGAATTTAATTGGTGGTAAGGATGGACATGGATTGCAATGGCTTCATTTTGAATGTGTGATCTGGATTTAATTTGATGTGATCCAATGGTTGGGAATTTGTTATTTGTTGATCCATGTGCTTTGATTTGTTTTAATGAGAAATAGAATGGGTTGGGTGTCATTTATTGAAGTTATTGGGTTGGGTGTCATTTATTGAACAAAGTGGGTTTAAATGTTATTGGGTTGGGTGTCATTTATTGAACATAGGGGGTTTAAATATTGAACAACACAACAGTTATGGCTGACATACATTCACTTTTATTATGTGCAAGTATGGATATTTATTTGGGATACAAAGCTTCAGTTCTGATGAGTGGGGGTTGAAGTGACTGCTACTTTGTACTTCTGGAATATACCATTTTGGATGCATTCATGGTTTTATCTATTTTCTAGTTGGGTCAACATGGTTTGCACTCTTAAGTATTAAGACACTATTTATGGACAGTTGTGGGCCCAGTCAATGTTTTGGGAAATTTTGGACATAAATTAATACTTATTTGCACTTAATGTTATTTATCTTTGTTTAAATATTGGTTGCAAAAGTCTCAATTTCTGGTGGTTTGGTGGGACCAGTACTATATCAATTACTGGTCCCTGCACAACATTAGACATCTCTCCCCTACTTTTCATAAAAGCGGGCTTTTTTGGATCCAGCAATGTCACCCAAGAGCTGGAGATCATGAGTAGAGCATTATAGATAGCAGGGTGAATCCCTGGATCAACTTGTTTGCATACAAGCCCGACGTGAATGCATCTTAATGCTTCCTCCTCCCTGCATGTACCCCTTATTGTAGAATTCACCATATCCAGAAGACGCCCTTTGTATAATCTTCGTGATCACATTTTCAATGGTAAATGCAGGTTCACCTTATAACATCTCTATAATTAAGACAAATCACCTTCCATAAAGTCCAAGTGGCCTCCATCAAGAAAAATCTCTATAATGGTAAATGTAGGAATCTGACGATTAAAAGGATAGTCGAGCCCTCTATAAAATTGGTGGAATTAGATGAGAGGATGAATGGTATGGATGGGAATCAGTACTGGGAATGATTGGCCTCGATCACAAAATAGAAGTGCCAAGACTGGTATATACTCTTTGTTTGTAAAGCTATTTGGAATCATGCTAGAAAACAAAATTAGCAAGTGGGCAGAAGAAAGAGATAAGATTGCTAAAGGGAAAGCAGGTTTTAGACCTAAACATTCCACAATCGATAATTGTATAACTTTAGGGCACATCATTGAAAAAGTTTGGGAGAAAAAGGCAGAAGTTTTTTGTTGCTTTGTTGATTTCAAAAAAGCGTTTGACTCGAATCCTAGGGATAAGCTTTGTCACAGAATGGAGGAACTTGGGGTTCCTAAACATTTGAGAGTAGTTGTGCATAGGTTGTATGAAGAGGTGAAAGTCAAAATTAGAACTTCAGCAGGCATTTCTGAAAGTTTTAGAAGCGATATCGGGGTCAAGCAAGGTTGCCCACTGTCTCCTACCCTTTTTGGTTTATATATTGACAAGCTTGAGGAGTGGTTAAATTCGCAAAGGGGTGATGGTATCTATTTGGGCAAGTTTGTTATAAGGCTTCTTTTGTATGTAGATGACCTTATTCTGATTGCTAAATTGGCTCTTGGTTTGCAAGAGCACTTACTATCCCTTGAGCATTTTTGTAGAAGTGTGGGGATGCAAGTCAATATCAACAAAACGAAAGTAGTGGTCTTCTCTAAGAAAAGAAAACATAACCAGCATAAGTTCTACTTTGAAGGCAACATTTTGGAAGAAGTTGCGATTACAAATACCTCGGAATTGACTTCAACAAAAATCTAAGCTGGAATGGTTGTAGAAAGAAAAGAACTTTGGGGGGTTGGAAAGCATTTTATGCTTTTCAAAATAGGTGTAGAGAGGCAGAGTTATGGGACTGGAAAACCACTCAAACTCTTTTTGGGGTTCTAGTGATTCTGATGATTCTCTATGGTTGTGAATTATGGGCCAACGGTACATCCGACATGTAGTGGAGACAAATTGAGTAAATTTAGAAGCGTTTGATTACAAACAAATTTAAGATTAAAAGTGTAGTTCCTTATGATATCTTGTTAAGTGAAACAAGGACTGCTCATATTGAAGCAATTGCTATGGTGCGAGTCATAAGGTTTGTAAAAAAAATTGAGCAAATGGAAGAGGGTAGACTAGCTTGGGTACACTACAAGGATGGCCTTGGTCTTAGCATCAACAATATCAGGATGCAACTACAAATGAAGAGGGAGACCAAGATTTTGATGATGAGGAGGAAGGGATTCATACATGTAGTTTAGTGTTCTTTCTATCTCGCACCATGGGTAGTGCAACATCCAATTGTTGTGGTTGTTGTGTTCTATTTTCCATGTTTTTATTTGCTTGTATAAATGGGTAACTCATATAACAATATAATAGATTTTAGGAAAATTTCTTTAGTTGTTTAATCACGTGATACATATTTTAGTCTTATTGTTGCTATTCATTATATTTTATGATTTACCTCTTGAGTTATTGGCCTTGACCTTATTTTGCAACAAGATGAGCATATTGATTTTTATGGGCTTTCGTATAACTGTAAATGGGCCAGAGTTTTGAATTTTGGAAAGCCATAACAAAATATATTATTCAAAAGTTAAATTGAATTCAAAATTTGTGACTGTGATCCAAAGCATAATGGAATGTCGAACTATGATCCTTGAGTTATTGTGTTATGTTGGGAGTGATGTTTGTAATAATTCAACAAAAATCCGGGGCAAAGAAATTGCAGATATTTTGTATAACCTATATGCAAGTTGGGCTTCCAATTAAGAAAATAATTCATTTACATTGTGTTCATATCATTATAATGTCATCCAAATCTCACACTTCATGTGTTGAATGTCACCTACCCCAGGGAAATAGTCTCCAAATTCGTGAAATAATATTTTCACAACCCTATTCTTTATGTAGAATGCCTCCTCAACTCCATCACCATGTTGAAAGTCAACATCAACATCCAAAACATAATGATATCTAGATACCTCACACTTCATTGCATGATGAAGAATCCCAACATAGTTAATTGCAATGTCACAAAATTTATGATTGAATTCAAAGTAATTTGGCATTTCCCATATTTTGCATATATATCTATTAAAATAACCTCCAAAAAACCATCTCATCAAATCCAAACAAAACAAACCTAAGATTTGATGCATGACTTTTCATATTCCAAGGTGGACCCTGCTACCTTCCAAGATCAACTAACCGCACCCATAACAAACACCAAACTAGGGACAAACCTCCAAAACCGACCTTAAGATCATACATAACGATCCCCAAATTCAAAATGCAAAACTTCTTCAAGGCAGCAATTAAATTTTGGCTTACATTCCTATTTAAAACATAATGAGTTGGTTCACTTCAAATCTGCATAACACAAAGGTTAGCTCTAACCTGGGCTATCTCAAGTCAACCCACCTATTGTTTCAAATCAAATCAAACATAAACCAACGTCATTCATGCGAGATCTCTATTTATAGGTCGATTCAAATCTTTTTAAAATTTATTGCATATGTATATATAAACCTAAATCTTGCTCCAAAAATTCATATATACATGTCTATTGTTGTGTAATATATACATCTTTTAAAAAAGAACAGTAAGGACATTACATATAGAAAATACACTGAATCCTGAAATGCAAACAATTTGTTATAGGGCTTGTTTAAGGTACTTCAATCCCATATTAATTGACAAATATGGTTGGTAGTACAAACTTTTTTCATGGACATAACTCTATAGATCAAACCCTCACATAATGAAATTCACTAAATGAAAACATATGACGTACATAACAAAATTCAATTATATAAATATATTTAAAAAAACAAAAAAAAGCACTTAAAAACTTAAATTTAATATATTAATTATTATCTATTTAATTATGAAAATCCAAATACAATTTTTCTAATTTAACAAACCTAAGAGGCTCTCTTGACACCTTTTGGAACAATTATTAGTCCTATATTACTATGTTACATGACTCAATTCTCATGACTACAACTCATAAACACCTGCAAATCAAAATATGGGGCATAAACTTAACGGGTCGTCTAACGAGGCAGAGGAATTGTGGGGACTATCAAAAGTGAGTGGCCGGAATCCAGGCAAAAAAAAAATTCAAAAAATCTTGTAAAGGCACTATTTGAATCATGTTTTTGATGGGGGAAATGAATTCAACACCATCAAAAACGTCTAAGACAGTTAAAATTTTGAAATTTAACAACTATAACTTAGATTTACAAAAATCCTTGCCGATTTTTCTCGAAATAAAACTCGAAATTTCCATAATTTTCCAAGCAACTCTTCCACCTCAAATGTAAACTTAATAAAACACAATTAAAGAGCTACTCGATCGAGGAGAGAGAGGAGAATTATATGTTACACGACTCAATTCCCATAACTACATCCCACAAACACGCGCAAATTAAAATTTGGGGCATAAACTTTATAGGACATAATAACAAAGCTACTAAATCAAAATATGTATATAGGAAGAAGAGGAGGAGATTTTATCAGCGAAAAATATTTTAAGATGTCACAAAATATAAGTAATGCAAATACGTGTATAAGAAAAAGGAGGAGATTTTATAAATCTAAAAAATATGTTTAAGAGCTTATAAGACATGTATTTGTTTTCACACCATATTTAAAACAATTTTTTTTATTCTTTTACCATCAAAATTAATTTTGAATGGTAAATGGTATTTATTAGGTAGTTGTAATTTATAATTAAAATTAAATTTGAATTTGAATTTGAATGGTAAATAGTATTTATTAGTTGTAATTTATAAATTTTTATTAAAATAATTTGCTATAAGAAATTTGAAAAATTAATGAATTTTGATCAAAATTTTCAATATGATTTTTTCTGAAAAAAAATATTTTTATATATTATAATATGGATCGCAGAAGTTTGAATTTGAAATTTTCATTGTGAGTTTGTTTTTTTGTTTTTTGTTTTTTGTTTTTTTTTTTTTTTAATCTAGTAGATATAATTAGGGGAAAAATTTGGGGTTAATCTTGGAAACTGGGCTAGTTTTCCATGTTTTTTTTAATATTTGTTAATTTCAATTTTTTTTAAAGGCTTGCTCAAATTTTATAGGTTAAAATCATTTTATCCTGAAAATCACTAAAAATTTATAGAAACTATATAAAATTATTAGAAATTTCAATATTTTTACAAAAATATCACCAAATATATTACAACTTGTAGATTAAAAATAAATAAAATTTTCAAAAATTTTTATACTCAAAATATCTAGTAAATTAAAAATATTTTTTAATATCTCATAAATACAAATAATATATTATGGAAAAAATTATTTATTAAATAAATATATTATGAATACTTCTCAAGATATATTTTATTTGAATGGTATTATTAAATTGAGAGTATTAATAAATGATAAAATAGAGAAGAAAAGTTAAAATTAACATTGATATTGTGGTGAACAACACTTTTTCCTGTCCAACATTACTCAAATATTTAGTTTGGATTTTGGATAAAATTAAGGAGACGAAATATACAAAGCATGGCATGTTTTATTACTACATTAAACTATTATTATTTTGCAAAGAATATATTGTTATGTGGTGAAGCATCGAAATAAGTGAAAGTGAAATTAAAAGTGTGATATATTACAAGTCCATTAAGCAGAAGACGTTAGGGATACTTTCATATATTTTTAAAAGATATATTCGATTTCAATACCATACGATAGAGGTTATCATGATACTTTGGTGAGCACAACTTTATGCTCACTCAAACATTAGTCACATACTCTGTTTGGATTTTGGATAAAATTAAGGAGAAGAAAGAAATATACCTAACATGGTATGCTTTATGTTATTATTATTTTATGCAAAGGATGTGGTGTGGTTGGTGAAAGATAGAAATAAGTTTTGATATTTTAAGTTAATTTTAAAATTATTATTATTTTATGCAAAGGATGTGGTGTTGTTGGTGAAAAATAAAAACAAGTTATGATATTTTAATAAAATTTTAAAATTATTAAAAATAATTATAAGAATTTTTCAAATAATTATGCTTTTTTATTGATTTATATTAAAATATGTGATTCAAAAAGTTTGTAAAATAAATTCACATTATGTTTTGGGCTACTCCAAAGCCAAAGCAAAAGCAACACAATAAAACAACAAATGCTTGTTACAAAAATATAAGCATCACATTTAACCTACTTGATCTAACTATCACATTTAACAAAATAGAATGAGTGATTTTTATTTTCTATTATTACCATACAGTTATATTAAATATTAAAAATGAGGTCCCCACTTAACAACAAAAACAGCATAATAGCATATTACATGTTGAGTTTCTTTATCATAACAAAAAATAATATATTGTATGGTGAGATAATTAAAAATAAAATACATAATGCAAATTATTTTATTTTTTGGTATCATAAAAAATTATTATATTCTATTTCTTGTTACCGAGACAAAATTTATTATATTCTAATAATTAACCTTAACATTTTGAATCCCTTGATCATAAATCTTACACAGAAATTATGTAGCAACTTTATGTTAGGGAGAATATTTTATTTTATCCCAATATAACCGCCCGGTTTCCAATTAACAGTAAATGTGACATCGTTAGCGAACCGGAAGGGGATTTTGTGTGGAGGCAGATGACAGAAATGATGTGGTAGCAGATGACCGTGACGGTTGAATACTACTGCTAGAGCTGGCGGCTGTGGATCCTCCGTAGCTGCTCTCACTACTTTTCACAAATGCGGGCTTTTTCGGATCCGGCAATGTCACAGAAGAGCTGGAGATCATGAGTACCGCATTAGAGATAGCAGGGCGGATGCCCGGATCCGCCTGTGTGCATACAAGCCCAACGTGAATGCATCTTAATGCTTCCTCCCGCCGACATGAACCCCTTACACCAGAATCTACCATATCCAGAAGACGCCCTTGCTTGTATAATCTCCATGCCTGCATGTATCACATTTTCAAAGGTAAATTAATGGTTACTTAACATCTCCATGGCAAACCACCAGTTGATGAAGTGGAAGTGTTACCCATTCTAGCAAGCTTTGTGCTTCATCAGGAAATTTGAGGTCACTGCTCTTCCTTCCACTCACGATCTCCAGGACCAACACTCCAAAGCTATACACATCGGCTTTGACGGATAGCTTTCCCCTCATTGCGTACTCTGGCGCCATGTAACCGCTGCATACTCCATTCACAAACTATTCAAATTATTTGGGTGCTTAATATCGCATACATGTTCTCTGTCAATAAATTGGATAAAGAAATGACAGAGGTAAATGTTCATACTATGTCCCTGCAACCCTTGTTTGGATATGAGTTTCGTCCTCAGGAAACAGTCTTGCTAACCCGAAGTCTGCTATCTTCGGATTCAATTCCTCATCCAGCAAAATGTTATTTGCTTTAATGTCTCTATGAATGATTCGCATGTGTGAATCTTCGTGCAGATAAAGAAGACCACGAGCTATTCCCATTATGATGTTATGGCGCTTTTTCCAATCGAGATGTCTCTTCTTCTCTGGTTCTGTATTTCAATTTCAATGTTAGCAAAGCTGAAAACTTTCAAATAATCAACCTCATTAAATCTATTTAAGGATTATCACAGTTCCCTCAATAAAAGAATCCAAAATAACGTACCAAACAGAAAGGTGTCAAGACTCTTGTTTCGCAAATACTCGTAAACAAGTAATCTTTCTTGTCCCTCGACACAACAGCCAAGCAGCTTTACCAGATTTCGGTGCTGAATGGCCAAAAGCTTCACCTCATTCATAAATTCTTGTTTGCCCTGCCCAGATCTTAGACACAATTTCTTCACTGCAATTTCTTTTCCATCTCTGGTTAATCCCTGAAACAACCAACCACATCAAGAAAGGCCTATGAGCAAACCCATTCTCCTCTCAAAGATCATGCCATGTCATACAATTTCATGGTTTTAAGGCAATGGGTACATAAATACATACCTTGTATACATGGCCAAAGCCTCCCTGTCCAAGCAAGTTCGTTTCATCAAAATTATCCGTTGCTTCTCTGAGTGCTTCTAAGCTGAAAAGAATTTGCTCCTGCTGGAGTATTGTCAACTCTGTCTCGTAATTGCGAGGAATTTCTGTTCAGAAGAAAAAGTGAATATAAAGAATATAGTTTCATTGGATAGCCCAAATTTAACTGTTAGAAAGAAGAGTCAAAATTGCAGATTCTACCTTCCGTCTGTGCATGCCTCTGTGAAATGGCACAATACAGTTTGCTCCTAATGGCAAACAGACAGACCATTAACGCTAGAATCACGCCTCCTACAATCCCCAATGTTATGGGTAATGTTTTTGCAGGGGAACCTTCTGTACACCAGATCATGAATATATTGTTATTTTATTTTACAAAAGATGCAACAACCAAACTGTATATAATCCTAGTAAGGTGCAAATCATAAATATGAATTCAGCACAAAGAGATTTTGTGTACAATACTTGGTGAAATTCCACTCGCCGCAGGAGGCTGGGCAACTCCTATGGGAGGGTTTGGCCCGGAGGATGCAGGTGGACTAGTACCATAAAAAGGGTATATTTCGTATCGGACCCTGCAGCTTCCCAACAGTGCTTGAGCTCCTCGCTTCAGAGAACAGCATTTGTAGAGGTTTTCTGTTGCCAATTGCAGACATGACTTGCAGTCGTTCATGGATATATCTCTCCAACACTGAACTACGCTGTAAATGCTGCCATTAACAGAATATGTAGCCGATCCTTCAGCGAATCCTTTGCTTCCAGGATCATTATAAGCTTTATCGGACAGGTTGGAAATGAGATTTGAAGTGGTGGTCCTAAACTTATATAGGTCTCCTGTATCAATATCATTTACGTTCTCCAGATAATTCCCATCGTCGGCATCTAGCTTTGAAAAGAAGCTGTAGTTCTCGTATCGGACGAAGCAGTTATCGAGCCATACTCGACTGCCTACGCTGTTTCCGCAAATATTTAGAACGTTGTCGTATGCTTGCTGTGAACAGTTTGAGCATTCTTGTCGAGATATGTTGCCTGTGCACTGGAGGAGGCCATAGATTCTGTTGGGGCTTTGACCGTAGGAAGAAGTGTTGAACCCCGTTTGAGGTGTGATTTTTACTAGGTCACTCATTACCCAATTCAAATTGCTGGAAAATGTACTTCCATCAGCGTAAGTAGAGCTAGTATTGCATGTATATGAGTCAATCTGCGATGTAACCGATGGAAAACTGGTCATGAATAGTGAAACGATCAAAGCAAATAGAATGGTTGCTTGTTTGCTAGAATTAGCAGAAAATAAAGTATCCATAACGGAAACAATTCTCAAGTTCTTCGTAACTGGTAGGCTTTGTTATGAATATGCGATACAGGCCTCTATAAAATTGATGGAATGGAAATAGATCACAGAAGTAATGGAAAGTTGCAGGCAATTATGGGTAGTGGTCTGCAGGTGTGATCCATCCTTGACTGCTGTGTTGATGACCTCCAACAAGGAAGGGGATGTCCTCCTTCGATTGCTGTGCTCATGTCGTCCAACAAATAATGCGACAATGTTCATCCTCCGTCCTCGACTGCTGTGCCCATGTCTTCCTATCAATAATGTTCCAAGTTGTTCATGTAACACCCATCACCTCGTGTGGCCAAGAAAAGACCAGACAATTTTTATTTTTTTAATGGGAATGTAGTAATTTTAAATTGCAAAATCAAAATTTTAATATTAAAAATAGATTCAGTATCATTTTACAAGTTGATTTTTTTTAAATCCAACATGATTAAACCAAAAATCTGTCAAAAAATCAACGTTTTCTAAACAAAAAACTTATACTTTTAAACTACCCTGAAAATAAAAAACACTGATGCCTAAACGTGGAAAACTGTGGCTGGAATCATAAACAAAAAACTTATACTTTTAAACTACCCTGAAAACAAAAAACACTGATGCCTAAACGTGGAAAACTGTGGCTGGAATCAAATATCACAGGATGGACGATTTTTTTTCCTGATCAGAAACATCGTTACCTAAAAATCAGGCCTGAAATTTGACGTTCCACACCCCTTTTTAGCATTTGGAATGTATTTCACTATTTTTCTTTTTTTACATTTTGAATGTATTTGACTGTAACCAAAAGTTTTGAACCTCAAAAATGATATGTAAACCATAAATTTGATGTCTAACTATAAAAGTTGCAGTAACCAAAACTTTTGAACCTCAAAAATCATATGTACAGTAAATTTGTTGTGTAACTATATAAGTGGCAAGTCAGAATTTTTTTAAAAGTGATCTAGATCATTAAGTTAGAAATATTTGCTTAGTTGTAATATGTATTTCTGGTCCAGTGGTTAGAAATACATCTATTTCTTGTCACCGGTCTGTGGATTAGCTGGAAATAAAAAAATTTATAAGCACAATTAAAAAATACAGAAAAATAATAACATTCTCTAATTAAACACAATTAACATAAATTTCATTAAAAAAACAAAACAAAATAAAATCCATGCTATAAAATTAATATAGTAAACTATTATATTTGAACCTTTTTTTTTTCTTCTAAAAATATCTACTGCAATTCTACCTTACCATCATTACCCTATATAAACCTTAAAATCAGAGTCAGGGAAAAAAATGAAAATCATCAAATTTCCACTTGATAAACCATATAAATTTAAAATTCCATGAGATCAATAATGTGACTGCAACAAGTCAAAATAAGAACAAATTTGCAGTTCATATGTATCAGATGGGTTGGAATAATTGACTCAGAAAAGTTAGTTACAGATAGATTGGCAAAACGGAGAGCTCGTGGGGTTGATATAATAATAATTAGATTGAACAAGAGTTTGTGTTAGGAGCGTTCAATTAATGTCAGAATGTTGTGAGAATTTGAGCTTTTGATTCCATGTCGTTTGTCTCCAGATGTTACTGTTTCAAAAATATTATAAATGATGCAGAAGTCGCACGGTTTTTATAAAGCCAGAAAATATTCATCACAGTAAAATAGATGCGAACTTAGTTTTCCATTTGTTTGTTATATCGTGCTGTTTTAGAATTTGGCACGAAGTTTAATAAATTTTTTGTATCGATTAGCACGAAAAAAATAGTTAATAACTTGAAACCAAATCAGACGCAGAAGCCTTCGTATTACATGACAACAGGTAATGACAAAGAGCCATTTTTGAAGCTTTTGTTTGGGGTGTATAAAACTTATTCATTTCATCTGTTTTATATTTTCCTTTGCAATTAAGTGAATATTAAATTGTTGAATATATCTTATTTATTATAAAAAAAATATTTTAATTATCTATAATCTATTATATTTATTTTTGTGTGCTTTTCTGGTTTGTAAGTGGTCTAAATTATAAGCTTGATCTGTAGTTTGATAAATAGTTACCCAAAGACATCTTATTCATCAAAATCACTCAAGGATCGCACTTGGTCTAGGCCACACCAACCCTTAGCATCTGGGTTTTTATTCTCAGCTTATTTTCCCAACTAAACTCAATTCTTCTTCCCAACTAAATTCAATTAGAAAGATATATTGGAATCATAATAATAAATTAATTAATTTATTTTTATTTATTATTTAAAAAATAGCATTAACAAAATGTTATCTTATATTAATGTATAAGCCTTATGATATATTAGTCAATGTAATAATCATTTTTCTTTGTTTTTTGTTGTTGTTGTTAAATGTTATATTGTAAGATCCCAAATGGCTAAATCAATGTAATAATCAGTTTTCTTAGTTCTTTTTGTTTTTTTTTGTTAAATAGTGTAATATATGATCCCAAATGGCTAAATAATTAACATACTTGGGATATTTTAGTGTTCTCATTGAAACACTGACAAGTCAAACACAGAACACGGGGGATCTAAAAGAAATGCAGCCCTTATTTATATTACTAATTGAATAAAATAGTATACACCCATAGAATTGCATGGATCCACTAGACAAATCACACCAAGGGGGTTTTCATCCCTGGTATCAAACTGGAATTGGCCACGCCAAATTCTCAAGAAAAACACAATAAGATAGATATACTCAAGATGATCCCAATGCCTAGCTCCTATCTCTTTTTATAGGCTTGATGGGCTCTCTAGAAACCTTATTTTATTATTTTCCCTTGAAAAGCGAAGGAAAATACCATGGGTAGATACCATGGACAAATACCATGGGTAGGTTCCGTCCATTTTGACCATATCCAGAAAAGGAAATATTGCAAATCCTCCTGCCCAAAGATTGTTTATCCTCAAGAAATCCATTGTTATCCACGACAGAAGCATATGTACATTGATACCATGATCCCATACAACCTAGTGTGTTATTCCATGCCTCCATGTTAAATGATCCTGAATGGATCCTTCAATACGTGTATCCCAAACAATCCTCCAGCCAATCTTTCCCACGATAGATTCACCTGGATCCTAAACAATTCTCTGCCTAGTCCCACGTCCAATGGATTCTCCTGGATCTCAATGCCACTTAAGTATTGGGACCTGTGGGTTATGATACCATCTTAGCCCTCCATCACTGCTCGTGCTTAATGGCCCAAGTTGCAATATGCTCTTGGCTAAGAGTATCCCATCAATAAAGTTCCAACTCATAATCTCTCGCCAATCCATCTTGTGCGAAGAATATAATGAATCAATTCCTGCACATGGGATAAGTCTACCATGTTGATGTTGTCTGATGCTCAACTCACGTTGCTCCACCCAATCACCTAACATGATCCATTTGTAGAATAAGTCTACCATGTTGATGTTGTCTGATGCTCAACTCACGTTGCTCCACCCAATCACCTAACATGATCCATTTGTAGAACTCTATCCTGCTCTCCATAATTTATGAAGATGGTTTGGTGGTGCCGCAAGCCCTATCTATGTACTCTTGTAGAGGGTTGATCTAGAACTCCCAATTGTATTCCTCTTGATGCCTTCTGAGGGACATGAGACGTTCCTCTACACTAGATAGTTTGGCCGCTGACTCAGCACATACCTCTATGAGTTTCTCAATTTTTCTTTTCTCTTGTAAGACAGTGTCTTGGGTTGTCTAGACTCTTTGCTTCAACATCATAAGATTTGTCTTGAAATGCGTGATCTTTCCCCGAAATTCCTCCACTAGCGATTCTGGTGACATGCTAAATATCTCTATACATGTTTGCACTGAATGCCCCATGACCACAACTTTAACTTGAGCCTTTGACCGATTAAAGTTTTTTTTACCTCCTCCATTTGTGAAGACAATATGTTTTTCATCTTCTCGAATAGTCGAACATATGTGCACTGGTGGACTGCTATCTATACTTGACTTCTCATATTCTTTATGGACATCCCCATGGAGACCTATGGACTCAGTTATATAGGATTCTACCTCATCAATACCATTAGGTATATTTCGTCATGTACTTCCAAATGCTTTCCATCCTAAAAATCTCCCTGAATAATATCACGTTGTTACTCACCATCTTGAAAGTCAACTATAGAAGACTCCCCATGATTTGAAGAAAGCTCCTCTTGTTATGTCCTTGATGCCTCCTCCCTATCACCTAGAAATAAATGGTTAAGTTCCCAAGGTCCCTTGCATATAAAGCATAGTCCTCTCCTTCTTAGTTCATACTTGCTGCAGGTTTTACTACCTTTGTTCTTGCTTCCTCAATCAATTGTTTTAAGCTCCTTCTTAGTCAACACCCTTCTAAGAAATTTGTATTTTTCTATGAACAACTTCTCGACTAGATCATAAGTGACTAGTGATACAATTAGTTCCTTTCTCCAAATGGTCAACATTTGGATCTTAGTATCTTGCAGATGTTGGCATCTCCTTCTAAAAATAAGGAAATAACCTTTTGCATGCTCATTTTGACACTATTTAGATGAGTTGATGTAATGCTGGTGTAAAAGTTTTGGAACACCTGAAAGATCAAGTTCTCACATTCCAGATTTAGCATGAATGTGTCAAAGCTAAACTCTGCCATGAGTTCTAATATTCTGCGTCGCTTCCGAAAGGTAGGAAGCATGATGTTGTTCAGCCCCCGAAGGGCTTCTACTATCAACTGTAATATATCTCTCATGATATCATTATTGTAAGGCAGTGGTGACGATGTTAAATCTATGATCCTGCTGAGACAAGAAGCAAGTGTGAGCATGAGCTCTTCACAAGGATGCTCCCAGATTTTGGGTTCTATTAGTGCAAGCATGGATGGCTTGAGATCCCAACTGAGTTTCTTCCATTCTGGTGGCCCCATCCTCGATAAGCATGTGTCTAATTCCTCCAACTTGTGAAAGTCTATGTTTGTCTTTGTTGTTGCAATTCATATCCTAGTGTGAAGACCTTAGCCCGTCTTCCTTGTCCTTCCTTCATTTCCCATGGGTGCTTCGACTGCATAATGATATAGACTCTTTTCGAGAATGGTCTACTGCTTTGACCATGATTTTGGTTTAAGGAGGTGTTGTAACGTAAAGGGCCATATATTCTCACCAATTCATCACGAAGTTTCTAGGTATTTTCCAAGGTATCTTCAAGGCGATCCATCTTGTCCCATACCAAAGCAAGAAAATATGCAAGAATACTAATTCTTCAAGCATGCAAGCAAAAACCCTCCAATGTTTTATTATTATTATTATTATTATTAAACTCAAAAATTACACAAGTCACCCCAAAAATAATGAACACAACCATACACTTAATCTGGATGCAGGCACGCTCCCCCACACACACATACACATAATGATCACAATAGAATAAGGAGAACCTGGTGTATATCAGCAAAATTAGATGGCTCCTTCATAGGTACAATGATCAAATAAGCACAGGATGCACCTTTACAATAGTAGTAGGTTCAGCCACCAAAAATGATGAGCGATTTGTCACCTTTTTCCAGCAATTACAGTCACCACGCAGAGAGGGTAATTTGTGCTCCTAGCTTAAGGAAACACGACCCATAATATCTTATGGTTTAGTCTCCTTATGGTGCATTCTCTGTTTGACCTCAGTTGATTTAGCCTAGGAATCGTTCCAGAATGAAGGTGAACATGGTACTGAAGAACAACCAGATTCGAATTTTAGAGAGGAAATGTTCAACCTTTCTCCAAACTGATAAGATCTTTCAAATTCTACCCAGAATTGTTGATTATTTATGCCTGGTGAATTGATCTCAAATATGATATTTAACTTGGAAATCGTGGACCTCCTAAGGCAAATCGTTCTCCTTATAAAGGCAGACTTATGATAACATTTTTTTATTTTATAAACTCAGCCCTTGGGTCTGATCAAATAGCCAAAGATTGGATAACTCGGCCTCTATAGGTCATTCTCTGAGATTAATTGAATTTGGATCTCTTACTCTGATTGTAATTTTTAGAAGGGTTCGGTGGGTATAACTGTGCAAATTTCCCTTGGAATATTAATTTGACCCCTTCTCTAAATTATTTCGACCTTACTCGTTGAGAAACTTTGGACACAACAATGAAGAAGTGGTTCTCCTCCTTGCTCTGGGTATTCTTCTCCAAAAGTGTAATAGACCAATTCGACCCTCAGAGAATTGATAAGCCTCTGGAATTCTGCAATATATGATTCAATGCTTCCTGTCTATCAGAATTGGGCACTCATTCGTTCATGCCATCCTTGGGGATGAGACTGGTGTTAGTGTTGACACCCGCACTATTTCTGGTGGGCTTGTGGTTGGCATTGGTGGATTTGTTGGTGCGGGGGTTCCACAGGGGTGGTGGAATTTAATGCAATAAAAACATGTCTTCAATTTCCACAAGTCCTTCAAATTCCATTGCATTCCTTAAAACGCAACATCATCAGATACTGGTGTTGGAGTTGGCGTTGGCTCTTGTATCTATATAATCTCTTCCAATTCAATTTCTGCTACTTGTGATAGTGCTCAGACGAGGTCAATCCTTAGGGTTGATTCTATCTTCGTTTAATTGATAATCAACAGCTCATGTGATGTTGGATTGGTCCCTACTCCCATTCCCGGTATTCTCCTTTTAGGGCATGTGTTTCTCACTGTAGGCGTCGTTCAGTGCAGAGGCCCTTTAATCAACTGTTAAGATGACCTCTAGTAAAGGATAAATTTTGCCTCTGATTTGGATATATAATTGAGCCTCCCAAGTCTGAGATTGAACCTCCTCAAATTTGAGATTCAACCATTAGGAAAAAAAAATGACGATCAACTACAAGAATAGATTCAACCCATAAGAAATTATGCTGGCAACAAAGAGGCAATATTCAGCCCACAAAACTTGTTAAAAATATCGACCTCAAAATATTCAATACAAGATGCCTAAGAATATGTATTTGGTCCTCAACGAATAAGCCCTTGGCCTCTTTAGTGAATAAGGCTCTAATATGCCAAGATAAGAAGAGAGTGGCTTCCGACAATAGGCATATTTTGACCTCTTTGACACTTTTTCTCGACTTTCTTAAGAAAACGGATCTCCAGAATATGATCTACAAGAATTTGGCCCTCAACTAAAGATTAAAATCAACCTTCAATATGAAAATTCAGTCCTCTGTAAATAAACATTATCAGTCTCCTAAATTTGACCTCAATCTTTGGAGATAATGCTAGATCTTGGCCTCTAAAAATTTGATAGACTCATCCTCCCAATATGTGAGGAATTTAACCTCTATATTTTCTAGTTCTCGGTCTCCTTGTAGGAATTGCTCTCGACCCAATTAGAGGAGATTCCTGACCCTCTAAGGGAATGAACATGTCCTCCTAAAATTTGACCCCAATCTAGAATGTAGCAACGACCTCTTTTGTTAACTCTCAAATCAATGCAAAAAAACGAAAAATAAAACCAACTAGGTTGATATGGAATACAACCGAAGATGGAAATGTCGTTTAGGGTGAGAATAAATTCCACCAAAATTCCCTGCATGAAACCTCCAAATAAACCTGTAAAGAATTTAGAATTTTCCCATAAAACCCTTAGGCTAGTAGGATGCACAACTTTGACACTACTATAAGATCCCAAATTGATAAATAATCAACAGATCTTGAATATTTTAGTGTCTTAATTGAAATACTGACAAGCCAAACACAGAATATGAGGGATCTAAAAGAAATGCAACCCTTATTTATATTATTAATTAAATAAAATAGTACATTCCCATACAATAATATTGAGGTCCCTGCAATAGCATGCACAACTGCTCATCAAAGAGAAAACAAAAACACTGAATCCTTTTCATGGACCCTGGATGGATCCACCAGAAAAATCACACCCATGGAGTTTTCGTCCCTGGGATCAAACTAGAACTAGCTACGCCAAGTTCTCAAGAAAAACACAATAAGATAGATAGACTCAAGATGATCCCAATGCCTAGCTCCTATTCCCTTTTATAAGCTTGATGGGCTCTCTAGAAATCTTATTTTATTATTTTCCCTTGAAAAGTGAAGGAAAATACCATGGGAAAATACCATGGTAAATACCAAGGGTAGATTCTGTCTATTTTGACCATATTCAGGAATATATATATATATATATATATATATATTATTTTATTTTTTTTAGGCTGTGGTTCACGGGCACCCTGGTCAACGGGTGGGGCTACGTCCACGGAAAAATCTAGGCTGATCAACTCCGAAGGGAATCTAGCTCTCTGACCCACTAGCAAGGCCTGACCCCAAGGGCTTCGGGGAGATTGGATCCTGTGACCTCCCGATGGCGAGGCACTGATTTTGATCAACTGAGCTAACCCTTGGGGCTTATATATATATATATATATATAATGTATTGTCTTCTCAATTGTTATATATAGATATATTAGATACTCTAGGTCAATTTTTTACGAGGGAGACTGAACCATAACCAAAAGTGCACTCTTTGGAGATAGGCATAGGAAATTATGATTAAAAAAACACTAAATAGATGATACATATACTAAATAATGGGCCACATTGGCTAGGAGAATGAACTACGTAATATAAATGCAAAATAAATTGAAGCATAACAAGACTAGTTGAGGGATCAAAGTAGGTAGCAACAACTTGAATAGGGTCTTTAGTTTTTTCAGGAGTTTTTCATGCAAGGGAGAAATGCCAAGACATTTCTCAATATGTCCCAAGGTGTTTCTTAATGTGACCCAAGCGTTGATCCATGTCCCTCAGGTTATGGTGAAGGTGCTCGAAAGAGTGTAGGATGTTAGGCCAATGCTCAAAGCGGTCCATCAAAATTTTACCAAGGATAAACTTTAAATACCAGTCTATGTCAATGGTGTACATATACTAGTTAAAGTAGCCTCTGGTATGGACAACATCCACATAATCAACCAGATTAGCAAGAACCTTTATATCTGAAAGTTATTTTCATTGCCATGTTGGGAAGCCCATTCACATTCCATATGAGTTAGCTCCTCTTGGATAGGCCTTGAGGTGAGATCTCAAAACCTAGAAACTGATTCTTATAGCTATTGGTGTGCACATGTGTTCCCCTAAGAGGCTTGTTCTTCATAGTAGGCTACCCATAAGCAAATGTTTGCTCGCTAACGGGGCATATCGAAAGGCCAAAAAATGATACCAAAGTGACCTGTCAAGAAGGTGAGTGAATAAGTAGTGGACTCAGGGGGAGCATCACATAAGGAGGAAAAGGGGTTCAATAGTGGAGAGATAGATGAAATCGGAAGTCAAATGTTAGGAGGGTGTCAACTTGTCATGGAAAAGCAATGAGAGCATGACGGGTGATGAGTGAAAATGTTAAGCTTGCTAAGGAATCTAATAAAAGTAAACAATAACATGTGATTGAATGACCAGGGGAAGAATACATAGCTTCAAGAGTGGACAAGGATGAATAAAAAGCTTCAAGTGTGGACTAGAAAGAATATGGAGGGCGATTGGAAACATGCAAGCTAGAGAGGGACAATAAGAAATTTAATACCAAAAACAGAAATCAAATGAAGAGAATAGTGTGAACTAGACATTATTGTAACCGTCCCCTCCCACATTTACATAAATTCACAAGCTCGCTAGGGTAAACATGAGATGAGTTTCACTATGACATGACCTGACCTCCAAGTTACAGTTAAGGAAGTGGAGCCTACAAATTAAACACATACTGACATCCTACAGGGACTACAAATAACTCAAGAGTTTAACAACCACCCCAGGTGATCAATCCCTGAGATGGAACTCTGTTTCTCTGACCTAGCACCCTAGCCACACACATAACAAGGAAAGGGTGCAGTTATAGGCCTCCCACCGCATGCACAAGCCTTATTCCATGCAGTTATGGCCTAAACTCTTCATATATGAGCATGCGGTCCTAGGATATATGCCATGTTTTTAGGCCAACCTCTAGACCACTACCCATAATTGCCTGCAACTTTCCATAATCATAATTTACATGACGACAAAGCCAAACATTCAAACCTGAAGCAACTATTTGTCTTAGGCTGCGTAATCCATGAAAAATATTTCGTCAAACATATGGAAAACATGTAAGCTACAAATCATTAATGAATATCTAATCATAAAATTATAGTCTCCATCCAAGAATCACCAAAAAGGATTTATACCCTCTCTAGCTAGCTAGAACAACACTTTTTAGTCCATATATTCATCAAACATTCCATAACTAAACAAATAATGACAAGAGCCATAAAAATATTACATCATTTAACCAACGTATAACCAACATAGAAACCATGGCAATTTAGCCATAATATCACCAACATAATCACTACAAGTATTCATAAATCGCAGTAGTAAAATAGCTCTTATTAATGTTGGGTGTGGAGCCTGATTATCTTCTTTATTCAAAAGCATCAGTGCGTTGGACCTCGGTTCATAATGGGGCAGAAAATCCACCAGTTTAATCGCCATCAGGGGGTCGGAGAGGGACGGTGGGGACAAAGGCGATTTTATGAGCCCCTGGAGGGGTTCGGGGCAACGCCCTCTAAGCTAAAAATAGATGAAAAATTGCCTTGTAAAATATTGTAATTTCATAGTCAATCTCAATCGTTCATTAGGCAAATGACCTGAGAGTGGAAGTTACGTTTAATTTAGGGTTTTTTTCCCTAGAAGGAAACCCCTCGATTTATATGAAGGAATTGTATTGTGGCTATGGGTGTGTATTCTAAGCGAGAAAGAGAGAAGAGATTGTGTAAGAGTGAAGAGGAAATTACAGTAGATTTGTTGTAGGTTGTATCTCTTCATTTTGCTAGATAATATAAAATGAATGATTGGTTGTTTCTCTGTGAATGTAGCCAACAATGCTTGAGCTACTCGCTTCAAAGAACAACATTTGTAGAGGGTTTATGTTGCTAATTGCAGACCTGACCTGAGCTCCTCACTTCCCAACAATGTTTGAGCTCCTCGCTTCCCAACAATGCTTGATCTCCTCCCTTCAAAGAACAACATTTGTTGAAGGTTTTTGTTGCTAATTGCAGACATGACCCGCCGTCGTTCATGGATATATCTCTCCAACACTGAACTACACCATAAATGATGCCATTAATAGAATATGTAACCGATCCTTAATAGAATATGTTACCGATCCTTCACCGAATCCTTTGCTTCCAGGATCATAAGCTTTATCGAACAGGTTGGAAAAGAGATTTGAAGTGGTTCTCCAAAACTTATACATACTATCTATATTAATATCGTTTACGTTCATCAAATAATTCCCGTCGGCATCTAGCTTTGTAAAGAAGCTATATTTCTCGTATTGGACGAAGCAGTTATCGAGCCATATTCGACCGCCTACGCCGCTTCCGCAAAGTTGTAGAACGCATAGATTTTTGTCCGTTTTCGGATATGCATAAGGGCGGGTCTTCAGCGTGCCACGTGATAACATATATTCAAACCAGATATAAACTGTTATGTTTGTGTTGGGAGAGCTCTTCATAATAAAATTCCTGGCTTTTAATGGAATAGGTACACTAAAATGTATTCAGACATTGTGATCTTCGCAGTATAGATTCTGGCATGGGTCGTCTCAAAATGTTGTGAGAATTTGGGCTTTTGATTCCATCTCATTTGTCTCCGGATGTTACTGTAAAAAATATTATAAATAAATGATGCAGAAATTACACGGTTTTTATAAAGGAAGAAAACATTCGTGACAGTAAAATAGATGCGAACATATTTTTTATTCAGATGAGTTCTGGAACAGCAGTTTGTTTGTTATGTGTTGTTTTAATATTTGGCACGAAGTTTTAATTAAATTTTGTATCGTTTGGGCACGAAGTTGTGATCGATTGTTGGATGTTCGCCCTCATCAGTCCGGATATTCAATTCTGTGAAAAATCTCAAATCTACATGTGTACAGATTCGATCCTGCCAACGAAAAAAATAGTTAAAACCTTGAAACCAAACCAGATGCAGAAGCCTTCATATCACATTACAACAGCTAATGATAAAGAGCCATTGTGAAGCTTTTGTTTGGGGTGTACAAAATTGTCATTTGTTTTATATTTTTCCTTTGCAATTAAGTGAATATTAAATTGTTGAATATATCGTATTTATTATCAAAATTTTATTTTATAATTTATGATCAAAATTTTATTTTATAATTTATTATCAAAATCTTATTTTTATTATTTATAATTTATTATGATTTTTGTTTGTTTGTCGAGTTGTTTGAGTTTACACTAAATCATTAAAATTATCATGGGATTGCATCTGACCCAACATCACTCCATTTTTGCACACAAAATATATATATATATATATATATATGCTTGGAAAAAATGGTTGATTCTTTTTGACTAAATTTTATAGGCAACTTATTTTCCCAACTAAACCCAATTCAACTCGATTTAATTAGCAAGTTATTCTTCCCAAGTAAATTTAATTAGAAAGATATATTGGAATCATAATAATATATTATTATATATATATTTTTTATTTATTATTTAAAAAATTATTAAATATTTAAAATTAGCATTGAGGAAAAATTATCTAATATTAATGTATAAGTCATATGATATAAGTCATATGATATATTAGTTAATGTAAGAATCATTTTTCTTAGTTCTGTTTTTTTGGGTTAAATATTGTATTGTCTTTTCAACTAGTATATATAGATATATTAGATACTTTAGGTCAATTTTTCATTAGGGAAACTAAATCATAGCCAAAAGTGCACTCTTCGGAGAGACATAGAAAATCATGAACAAAAAAACGCTAAATAGATTATATATATACTAAATAATGGGTCACATTGGCTAAGAGAATGAACTAGGTAGTTTGAATGCAAAATAAACTAGAGCATAGCAAGACTAGTTGAGGGATCAAAGTAGGTAGCAGCAACTTGAATAGGGTCTTCAGTGTTGTCAGGAATGTTTCTTGCGGGGGGAGGAATTCCAAGTCACTGCTCAATGCAGCCCAAGACGCTGCTTAATGTGGCCCAAGCGTTGATCCATGTCCCTCAAGTTATGGTGAAGGTGCTCCAAAGAGTGTAGGATGTTAAACCGATGCTCGAAGTGGTCCATCAAAATTCTACCTAGGAGAAACTTTAAAATGCCAATCTATGTCAATGGTGGACACATACTGGTTAAAGAAACCTTTGGTATGGCCAACATCCACCCAATCAACTGGATTAGCAGGAACCTCTATATCTGAAAGTTATTGTCATTGTCATGTTGGGAAGCCCATTCACGTTCCATATGAGCTAGCTCCTCTTGGATGGGCCTTGAGGTGAGATCTTAAAACATAGCAAATGATTCTTATATCCAATGGTGTGCACGTGTGTTCCCTTGAGAGGCTTGCTCTTGATAGTAGGCTACCCCACAGTAAATGCGTGCTCACTAATGGGGCATATCGAAAGGCCAAAAAGGATACCAAAGCGACCTTTCGAGAAGGTGAGTAGATAAGTTGTGGACCCAAGGCAGAGTGCCATGTAAGGAGGGAAAGGGGCTCAATAGTAGAGAGACAGATGAAACCAGAAGTCATATGCTAGGACGACGTCAACTTGTCACAAAAAAACAGTGAGAGCATGAGGGGGGATGAGGGAAAATGTTAAGCCTACTAAGGAAGCTGGAAAAAGTAAACAATAGCTTGTGATTAAATGAACAGGAGAAGAAAACATAGCTTCAAGAGTGGGCAAGGATGAATACAAAGCTTCAAGAGTGGCCTGGGAGGAATATGGAGGGTGACTGGCAACATGCAAGCTAGAAACGTGACAATAAGAAATTTAATACCAAAAAGAGAAATCAAATGAAGAGAAGAGTGTGAACTAGACATTATTGTAACCAAGCCCTTCCACGTTTACCCATATTCACAAGCTCACTAGGGTAAACATGAGACAAGTGTCACTATGACCTGACCTGACCTCCAAGTTCTAGTTAATGAAGTGGGGCCTACAAACTGAACACATACTGACATCTCATAGGGACTACAGATCACTCAGGAGTTGAAAAACCACTCCCGGTGATCAATCCATGAGCTGGAACTCTGTTACTTTGGCCTAGCACCCCAAGGACATGCATAACAAGGCAAGGGTATGATTAGAGGCCTCCAACCTTACACACAAGCCTTCTTCCATGCAATTATGGCCTAAACTCTTCAGATCTAAGAATGCGGTCTCGATATTTATGCCACCTTTTCAAGCCAGCGCCCAGACCACTGCCTAGGATTGCCTGTAACTTTCCATAATCATAATTTAAATGACGACAAAGCCAAAAATTCAAACTTGAAGAAACAACTTGTCCTAGACTGCTTAATCCATGACAGCCATTTCGTCAAACATATGGAAAACATGTAAGTTGCAAGTCATGAATGCATATATGATCATAAATTGATAGTCTCCATCCGAGAATCACCTAGAAAGATCTACACCCTCTCTAGCTAGCCGCAACAACACTTGTTAGTCCATATATTCATTAACCATTCGATAACTAAACAAATCATGACAAGATCCATAGATAGATTGCATCATTTAACCAACATAGAAACCATGGAAATTCAACCAAAATATCACCAACATAATCACTACAAGTATTCATAAATCACAGTAGGAAAATAACTCTTATTAATATAAGAAAATACCAACCAAGTCAATGACTTCCACATACCTCCTGACCATAGATTGGATTGAACAAAATCTCTCTTTCATTCAATCACCCTTGTGCCATATTCCAAGCATGAATATGGGATCTTATGAAATAAACCAAAACAAAACCAACAAGGGCTTGCAGAGGCCAAACCACCTCAACCCTCAGCCACAATGATTCACCTCTATAGTTTGAAAATCACTAACATCAACTAGATATGTCTTTGCCCAAGCTGTCCAATACTCCATGAACTAGTAACTCAACCAACATCCTTCCAGGGTTCCAGAGCATCTATTCCAACCACGAATCCAGGGACTAATAACTCAACCCACCAAGGGCTCCAGAGTGTTTGTGCCAACCAATTGCTCCAGGAACTAGTGACTCAACCCAAGTTGTTAGACCAGGGCTTCCAAAGTGTTTGTTCCAACGCACAACTGTCGGGAACCTGAGCACCAATCAGAAAAACAAGGGAAAAACCCACAACATCATAACTATCCAGGAAATGGCAAGGTAAGGATGAAACCATTGTCAATCCAAGAAAATATCCATGCTAATGATAACACATAACCAGAGAATCACATGTATATATCGTGCATCCAAAAATCAACAAGGAAATTACACATGCAACCTATTACCTGCAAAGGAATCCAGTTGTAGTTGTTGATCTAATTGTTTCCTTGTGATTTTTTTCTTTCCTTTGCCTTCTTTCTCCAAATCCAAGTGAATGCTAGAGTGCTCCAAGAATGCTCCAAGATTTCTCTGTGCAAGAGTATGAGAGAATGAAATAAGAGATCTAAAATTGAATCGACAAAAAGATATGAACTAATCCTCAAAAGCCTTTTATCGCTGACACCTCTATTTTCTTCATTTTCCTTCATTTTTCCTCTAATTTCCCTTGCATGTAAATATGTGTCTCTTCACCTTCCTTTTTTCCTATTTTCCTTTATTTTCATAATTAAATGTCAATTATCATCACTTTGTCTTTGTCAATGCCTTTGACAATTTGCATAATCATTAATTAATCATAAGTGATACCCACTAAAGTGTGCTACCCAACATTTAGCTTAGAATATATGTCTCATGACCTTGGTCTTATTTCATTTACATGGAAAATCAACTAGGGGATGTTACAAACCCCTCCCCCTTGGGGGAACACCATCCTTAGTGTTCTATGACACTGTTGACGGTGCTAGACCCACCAACATTATATGGGATCTCCTTGGTAAGAAGTCCCAATTAGACCTCAGACCGTTTGGTGTAGGAGTCCCAGCAGTGGGTCGTATGGTAATGCCTTGACCGCGATTTTGCATAGAGGCAAGTAAGATTACTCTTTTGGTAACAAGGGTGTGACAGTTGCAGCGAGCCAAGTAAGATGCATAAGAGGTTCTAACACACGGTGATTGAGATGAGTGCACCCCTTGGAAACCTGTGATAGCATGCAGTTAATAAGGGAACACACGAGCAAAGATGCATCACAACATTGAAGGCAAGTTAGCAAGAAATCCAAAGTGATGGTTAAACCAACAACACATAAACCAAATAGCATAGAATACAATACAACATATGCATGAAACTTGCTAGCTCTTGTTATATTAAGAAATGTAAGTTCCAGTCATATAATACATCCATGTGCAACCACTAGTTCCGATAGCGGAACATTACAGCCACAACCGCCTACTCCTCCAAAGAGATGTACTAGCTCTGCACAGTGGAGAAGCCAAGGCTCGTTACAATACTGTCCAAAATCTCTCTAAGATAGTCTTATCGAAATCTTGGCTGACCAAAAGCCTATGCAATGAGCTATGAGGGACTATTTGTAACAAAGGGTGGGTGGCCCTTGACATTCCCCTTTATGATAGTTCAACTACCCTCATGACCCTTCGTCTACTCTATGACTGTTACATCCAACTATTGACACTTGACTTACACTTGACAAGAAATTACATTACAATGCACATGTACCCATGTGAGAGAAATGGCTTGAGCAAGACATGCTAGACATCACTATGACTTAGACAACCATGAAAGTCCAACTCCTCAACATCCTCATGTTGATCAACAGTAATATACTAAAGCCAAGATCGGTAGTCCGCGATGATGTCCGTGTGCTCCAAGGTGACATCTTTCTGGAACCTGACTCTTGCCTCCATAGAATCTGGTTACACTTCTCGGGCTCTTATGTCCAACTCGTCTGTAAGCATGCACATCATTGTCTTCAATGCGGCTAGAACAACAACATACTTGTGCATGATGTCTGCACTGATGGGAAAGTCTAGGCTGGTGGAAATGCGCATCAACTCGTTGAAGTATGAGTCAAGCTCTAGTCGGACATGTGCCTTTGTCTTCTCCTGGGTGCGACTCCCAATAGATGGGATTGCATGTGCGTGCACCACAACATCCATGCTCTTGGACACACGTGCATGGGAAGCCTATATACTAGTGATGAGTTGCAGGAGCTCTTCATAGTTCTGGATTTCACTTTGACTACGTGCCTTCAGCTCGACCACACTAGCCTTCATCATCTTACACAAGTGAAGCGGACCTCCCTTGTATCTCATCATCCATGTTTGCATGTAATCAACAGAAGTATGCAAGTTCGTCAAGATACATGCTCTTCTAGCACATCAATGCTGCCATCTGTTGATATGGACGACTACCTTATGCACGGTGCCAAACTTGGAGTACAAAGCTTGCATAACTGTGTCAAGGGACAATACTTCATCTAGTATTGCCTTCTTTAGTTTAGCTCGGGTGGACGCTGTCACCAACTCTCCTCCTTGCTTGGCCATCAGCATTTCCTTAGCCATTTGCTCATTCTTAACTATCAGAAAGCGAACACTTGAGCCAGTGGCTTCGACATACACTCTGGTTGCATCGGCCAAGGCTGCTGGATGTTTGTGCATGTCAGACATGATCACTCATTCCTCAACTTGCGTAGGAGATATATGATCATCCAGAGATGACACTCTGTGAGTCTGCACAACTCTATGTTGAGACTCGGCGAATGAGATGTTGTGCATCTCTCCTTCCGGTTGATCTCCAAGGATCTCAGTTCCTCCTTGGTCACTTGAGACTTACTCATCATTTGGCTGCGGTGAAGCGGGTAAGTAGAACTCTTGGTGATGAGTTATAAGGTTGATGTCTTGTTTTTATTCCCATTTCTCCATATCCGTATCCAACTTTTGAAGTGCTTGCTCTATCCCACGAGCGAAGTCTTGCTCCTGCAATGGTTCACCCTGTCTGCCTGATGCCAGTTGTTCTCATGAATCCACTACTAGTACAGGTGTTGTTTCATCTATTTTTGCATGTTGCGCCCCTTGTTGTACATGATTTTGTTGCACTTCCCTCTCCTATTTGCGCAACTCTTGTTCCTTTCAGAGTTGCTCCTTTAGCTCATGCAAATCCTTCTCTGTTTCCTCCGTTATTCTCTTCTCCCTCTGCCTTTGCGCGATTTTCTTGTCATGTTGTTGCCTCTTCACCTCTATATCCATAGCTTCTTTTTCTACCAGTGGATCTACTCGGAACTTGTAGCTTTTCTCTTCCTCCATGTGATTGACAATATTCCTCTTGCCCTTGTCGCACACTGGTATGCTTGCCTCTGCTACTACTGCTGCTGGTGCTGGTGCTCTCCAGGATGCTGCTTCATGTTGCTTCGCCAACCACTCCACAGCAAAGTCGACCTGTTCATTGGGTTTGGAGGAACTGTAGTAGTATCTCCATGGGTCCTCCTTGACCCAATGAAATGCCCCGTGGATCCATTTGAACTGTACTCTCTTGCAATGATCTTTCACAATACAATGTGGGTCATCTGGATTGTAACTTTGGAGGTTGAATGGATACTTCTTCATCTGTTCTTATTTGACATCCGATTTCTTGAAACTCCAGATCTCATATAACCTAATCCACAATGGAAGAGCGGGCCAAGGTACCTTCTTCTTCCGGTGCAGTCTAGCTGCTAATCTTGCCAAGATGTGATACACTACTTCCTGCATGACGAGTATGTCCAAGGAAAACTTCGGTAGAACATGCGGAGGCTTCTCCGTGTTGAACATTCGTATGAAGGTGCCATACAGTGAGGCATACAAATCAACAATATCTATCAGTGCCTCCATTTATTCCCTTGACATGCAGGGTGGATCCTATTTGAATATCATCTTGTAAACTGGGGTGAAAAAATCATTGGAAAGTCATGTGATAACTCCTCTGAAGATGCATTTGGACAACAACTTACAATATGTGTTCACAGCAGTCTCTGCCGATGACCATGCCCACTCCAAGCCCTGGAACTCCTGTTGGGCACAGATTGCATCTAAGATGTAGGCAGCCATGTATATTTTTACTTGCACACCTCCAAGTGTCTGTCGAGCCTTCTTTACCCGTTCCTTCAGCTGATGAGCCAACATGTCGGACCAGTTACATGGTTTTCACTCTCTGGCCAGTTGGTTCAACGTGATCACCCAACTTTGTGGGAAGGTTCCATGCTTTCTTGGCCATACAGTCGACATGCAAATATGACCAAGTATTGGTACACATTCCACAGTATATTTGTCTTGTAGATCTGGCTGGGTGTCATTCTAAATCTAGTCGGCTCCTTTACCCAGTTCTTAAAAATGTCCCTGGAGTTGGCACTACTACTGGGTAAGTTGAAGGGTGTCTCCATGATAGTCACGGGCTCTTACATTTGATACATCTCATCATAATCCTGTGCCCCGAAGATTGTAATCTTTGTCCCGCTGACACTGCTCAAATTCATCATCCTGGGATTAGTGTGCGAGATGATCCAGTGTGTCATGTCTGTGCATGGGAACGTGGGGTATCTGCATGCAATCTGGTACAAGTCAGACTTGTGAATGTTCACATACACCTGCCAATCTTCGAGGTATCCCTGAAAGTGCCTACAAATTCTTCATTGACCTCTTGTTGTTTCATCTTGATGTCCTTGTCTAAAATAGCTTGGTATCTTCATAGATCGGTAGACATGCAGACACCTGTTCAAATGCTACTCCAGTTGCACTTCTGTCAATGTCCTTTGATCCTGCTCTCTTGGAGGCCATTCATTTTGTACTTCTAAGAGGCATATTAACACCTGAAAGATCTGGAGACAAAGAAACATGCATGACAAGAAATCTGTCAGCGAAAACCAAAGCAAATTTGAGGAATGACATAACACATACCTGCGAAATGATAGGCAAAGTTTGCGCAATTTCTTCCAGGAGGTTGGGTCACTGGCTGCCAAAATTGCACAAAAGGCAGTCTGGGTTGTCTCGGAGGCAAGACTTGCTATTGGATTTGCACAATGCGCAATTCACACTGACTGTTGACTATTGGGATTGTGCAATGCGCAATTCCAGCTAGCAATGAATGCAGGCTCAAGGACTGCATTGCCCAATTTTCTGGGCCAGCAGTCACTATCCCTCAGAAATGCGCAAATCAATCCTGGAGGACAGTGCCTAGGCACAAATGCGCATTTCTGGAGAGGATGACAGAGCCTTCCTTCCTCGGATTACGCAATGTTGTCTCAGTGATGCAAAGTCTGGGCCAAGGCTGGCCAGAAGTGTCGACGGGAAACTGAAAGCGAATGTGAAAGTGAATGCATGGCGACACTAAGTGAAAGCATAAGTGATTGATCATGCATGCAAACATTGAATGAAATATTCATTAAACATATCAACATGCATGTGGGTGAAGCGAGTCGCCAAATTGGCGACCGTTCATGCGAAACAGTGTCATGCATGCAACAACAATGAGATAGAAACAAAAATTGAAATGGTGCTAGTTGAAGTTAGTATGCATGTAAACGACAAAAAGTGTTCAAAGAAATCAAGCAAACAACACTCACACAAGTGAAAACACAAAAAGCGATAGAAATGCTAAAAAAGACAAGTTGAGACCACGTACCAATGAATAGCTGAGCCGAATGTGTCGAAGAGTCATGGATGTGTTGTGGGATGTTAGAGCTCCAAGATTGATGTGAAAGAATGAGCTTTGATGCATCGAATAAATAAGTTTGAGCTCATGATGTGCATGCCACAAAGCTAGGAAAAAACGACACTTGGAGGAAAGGTTCTTAAATGATTTTGCATGTAACCTCCGGCTGCTAAAAATAGCTCCCTGAATCAAGAGATGCTTTTTGCATGTTGCCTTTTTCTATTCTAGGAAAAAGCAAGTCGTGCATGCAAGTCAAGTTTCCTTGGTCCCGGGTGGAACTTGTCAACCCAACTGCGCATGCATGAGGTTGCTCAACTGCTGGGAGAATATGCACATTTCTAGATGGGAGTTAGGTTGGCTGCCCAGGAGATTTGCGCAATTTTTGGGCAGAGAAGCTGATTACTGCCCAGGATTGCACAATTCCTGGGTTGAGCAGGTATGCTGGGAAGGATTGCGTAGTTTTCTGGCTGAAGCCTGATTGGCAGGATTGCACAGTTCTAGAACCCAGCAGGCTTCCAGACAGAATTGTGCAATTTCTAGAGGGAAGGCTGGTTGCCCTCTAGAATTGCACAATTTCTGGAGGGAAGGCTAGTTTCCCTCCAGAATTGCACAATTTCTTGGGGGAGTTGCTCAACCTGCAGTTGGAACAAGTCCAGATGAACAGTCTGTGAGGGGAATGCATCAAGATTTGATCGACAAGTTGTCTTTATGCAAGAAAAACACTTTGTGCAAGAAAAACACTGAAGCTTGTGTAGTTGACGAAGCAAGACAAGGTGCTGTGAAAGGTTGGTAGGGAAGCTCCAAAATGAAGCAAAGGCAAAATTTTGGAGGGTACAACACTTAGCGACACACTGGTAGAACTCTAGCTCTCTAGATGGACCTTGTTCGTGAAAATCAAGTCTAACACCTCCGGAAGTATTTTTCAGTTCTTAGTTCATCTTGGTTTCACACTAGCTTGATTGTAAGATGTAGCATCTGCCAGGCTCTTTGTCGATTGACATGCATTCCAAGCCAAGGCAACACAGTTGTTTCGATTGGGGTCGAGGGGTATATTGGTGCACATGCAGTATAGTCGTCAGAGTCTTAGTTTCATCTATGGTGTTGCTCCGCTGCTAGCAGGCCTGGATAGTAACCCGGCGGAGTCACATAGGAACACAAGCATGGATTCACTGCCAACAAGCCTGGTCAGTACCCCAGTGGAGTTACTTGCATCACCTCTCTGCGCAGGAAGCCTTTATATTTTTTTGCGTTATTCATTTTCATTTTTTCAAACTTTTTTCACTTTTCATTTATTTTTATTTTATAAATGTGCATAGCACTTATTCATTTCAGAGGCGGAAGAGGGATCCCGACTTATTGAGAGCAGAATAGGTTGTTCCAGCAAATAAGTAGTTTATTATACCTCTGACGTGTCTGTTAAGGTTTTCCTCCTCACCTTACTCTACTTGACTGAGTTGACAATGATTAACCCAAAAACAACTGACTAGAGTAAGTGACACTAGTTAGCGCGCAAGCATTGTGTTTTCACCAAGGTTCACTTCGAATAATACATATTTTCCTTCAATGTATCATGGACTAAAAGTAACAAGTTCTTCATACAGAGGTAGGATGATAGATAACCAAGTAGTGATAGTTGCACAAGGCCTCTTGTACTTTACCCAGCTTGTTTCAAGAGTCATACATGGTTTCATGCGAAACTAACCTATGAACAAAACAAGCAAATTAACAAACAACAAAGCAAAGTAGAAGCAGAACCAAAAGTGACAGCAAAGCGAGTAAACAAACAAGCAAGCAAACAACCAAACAAAGTAAGCAAACAAGCATGTAAGCAAACTAACTGAAAGCAAACACTACTCCTACTCCTAAACTAACGGTGCATGGGCCTGATCATGTGAAGTGATATTTCCAATGCAGCCACTGGTGCATTGGTTGACCCATGTTGGTGAAGGCTTGGTCCGTGAGCAACCCAATTATGTGAACCAACAAGAAAGAAAGATATAACAATGAAGACAACCACACTTCGTGTTTGAAAGTGCCCACAGGAAATAAGTGAGTACAAGTGCATGACAAGCATTCCCTGGGCTTATCATGATGCTGTGTGACACTGCGTGCAGCTTTGCAGCATATTCACACTGTTGACTGTGACATGCAAGGAAATGAAAGAAACAAAGACAACTTGCTTCATGCCCGCATGCTTGCAATGTAAGATTCCTCCAATGCCTGAGTGATAGGATCATGCAGTTCAAGTGGAGGAAGCATGATCTGTGTGTGAGATTGATATTCAATGCATATAGATGAGTGATGAGGAACCTTGGGTTATTGAACAATTTATTTATCGGAAGTGAAACTAACCCCAAGAGACCGAGGGCCTGACATAACCATCAGCTTGGGCTGAAGTGCCTCGAAATTCTTGGGTGTTTCAACTTCATCTTCAGATAGATCATCATAGATGAGTGGCTTCAAAACATCAAATGCGATAGAAACATGATTGTGATCGAATATGGGAGCAAATGGATCACGACAGCCACGATCAGAAAAATCAATGATTTCATCGATACCCTCATGATCTGATGAATCAAACAGAGGGGTAGATGAAAAGCGGACAAATTCATCCTCTGTGTCTCTGGAAAAGATAGATGAAAGATCTAGTGGATTTTCAATGAATAACTTATCCTCTCCGTTGTCGAATGGTGGGCTAACATCTGGTGTATCCTGCGACTGATCAACAATGGGTGCATCTGTGGATGGAGATACACATGCGAAATCATGGATGGTCGGTTCACCAAAGATGTCAAGAAGGAATGGAGGAGGCTCGGATGGAAGGGAGTCATCCTTCGCTGAGTGTTGATGCTCAAGCTCCCACTCATATTCTTCATGAATGACAGCGCATGTTGGTTGTGAAACACCAACTCCATCAGTGGCTTGTTCCTCGTTCACAACAAGTGTAGAGTCCAGAATGGAAGAACACAAGACAATATCATCCGGAGGAACAACCAAGTGCAAAGACGGAGGTTGTGGAACAAAATGCATATGACAACTTGATGGACTCACAACCAAATCTATGTGAAAATTAAGCGAAGTGATGTTGGGAGGATGTGACAGCTGAACAAGTGTGTGAGCATGATCCTCAACATCACTCTGCAGTGGTGGAGTTGTTTGATGAGGGGATGGCGGACAGTCACTTGTGATAGTGACCGCATCTGTATGGGATTACGCAGCTCCATCACTGAAGAATATGGAGTGAGGCTTGATTTCAAACTTCTTCTTGGGATGAGCATATTTCTTAACACAATACTCGAACCAGTCCCAAAGATAGAAAAATTTCATCTGGCTCTTCAGAGCTTGAAACTACAAGTCACGGAAGCGGCTAAAAATCCATAGTTGATTCATGCGGAGCCTTCCATTGTTGTAACAGTTTTTGGTCAAGATGGTCTGGATCAAAATGATAGAAAGTGTCTTCAATGAGATCACAAAAGTGCTCAAGTGAGTGCACGCTGTCAACCGATAGGTTGCACAGCCATCGATGTGGAGATTCGTGAAGTGTGTATGCAAGCAGCAAGCTGGCTTGTTCGTCAGAACATCCATCTTCCTCATGAAGCATGGAAATAAAGTCATGTAATAACTCAGGCCAGGCCACTTCGCCTTCACCATCATACGTGTAAGTGGACAAGAGATCAAAGAACTCCCTCGTGATGGTGACATCTTCATGATTCGAAAAACATCATGGAGGGAGAAGAGTGCAAGAATCCATGATAGATATGAAAAGGTTCAAAACAGGATGAGAGGACACAACTTTTCATCTGGCCCTCCTTCTAGCGCTAGAAATGTTGATGGTGTTGGACCCGCCAACATGTCAAGGGATCTCCCCGGTAAGAAGTCCCAATTAGACCTCAGACCATTTGGTGTAGGAGTCCCAGCAGTGGGTCATATGGTAATTCCTTGACCGCGATTTCGCACAAAGGCAAGTAAGATAATTTTGTTGGTATCAAGGGTGTGACATCTGCAGCGAGCCAAGGAAGGTGCATTAGAGGTTCTAACACACGGGGGTTGAGATGAGTGCGCCCCTTGAAAACCTGTGATAGCATGCAGTTAAGAAGGGAACACATGAGCAAAGATGCATCACAACATGGAAGGCAAGTTAGCAAGCAATCCAAAGTGATGGTTAAACCAACATCACATTTCAGAAAGATTCATACATACATACACAAATAGCTATACATGCATGCGTAAGTAAATAGATACATATATCATTTAGAGTAAACTAGATATCATAGAATACAATACAACATATGCATGAAACGTGTTGGCTCTTGTTATATTAAAAAGTGTAAGTTCCAATCATACAATACATCCATGTCCAATCACTAGTTTTGATAACAGAGCGTTACAGCCACAACCACCTACTCCTCCAAAGAGATGTATTAGCTCTACACAGTGGAGAAGCCAAGGCTCATTACAATACTGTCCAAGCTCTCTCCAAGATAGTCTTATCAGAAGCTTGGTTGACCAAAAGCCTATACAATGAGTTATGAGGGACTATTTATAGCAAAGGGTGGGGTGGCCCTTGAGATTCCCCTTTGTGACAGTTCAACTACCCTCATGACTCTTCATCTACTCTATGATTCTTACATCCAACTATCAACACTTGACTTACACTTGACAAGACATTACATTACAATGCATATGTACCCATGTGAGAGAAATGGCTTGAGCAAGCCATGCTAGACATCACTATAACTTAGACAACCATGGAAGTCCAACTCCTCAACATCCTCACTTTGATCAACAGTAACATGCTGATGCCAAGATCGGTAGTCTGCGATGGTGTCTGTGTGCTCCAAGATGACATCTTTCTGGAACTTGAATCTTACCTCCATAGCATATGGAAACACTGCTTGGGCTCGTCTGTCCAACTCGTATGTAAACATGCACATCATTGTCTTCAATACGGTTGGACCAGCAACATACTTGTGCATGATGTCTGCACTGACGGGGAAGTCTGGGCTGGTGGCAATGCACATCAACTCGTCCAAGTACGAGTCAAGCTCTAGTCGGACCTGTGCCTTTGTCTTTGCCTGGGTGAGAGTCCCATTAGATGGGATTGCATGTGCGTGCACCACAACATCCATACTCTTGAACACACATGCATGAGAAGGTTGTATACTAGTGATGAGTTTCAGGAACTTTTCATAGTTTTGGATCTGACTTTGGATACATGCCTTCAACTCGACTGCACTGACCTTTATCATCTTAGGCAAGTGAAGCAGGGCTCCATTGTATCTCATCATCCATGTTTTCATGTAATCAAAAACAGTATGCAAGTTCGTCAAGATACGTGCTCTTCTAGAACATTGTTGCTACCATTCGTTGAGATGGACGACTGCCTTATGCATGGTGCCAAACTTGGAGTACAATGCTCGCATTACTGTGTCAAGGGACAATACTTCATATAATATTTCCTTCTTCATTTCATCTCGGGCGGGCATTGTCACCAACTCTCCTCCTTTCTTGGTCATATGTAGTTCCTTAGCTATTCGTTCATTCTCAGCTATCAGAAAGAAAACACTTGAGCTAGTGGCTTGGCATACACTCTGGTTGCATCGGAAAAGGCTTCTAGATGTTTGCGCACGTCAGACACGATCACTTATTCCTCAACTTGCGAAGGAGACTTCTTGGTGATGAGGCATGAGATTGATGTCCTGTTCCGATTCTCGTTGCTCCATATCTGTATCCAAATGTTGAAGTGCTTGCTCTATCTCATGAGCGAAGTCTTGCTCCTGCGATGGTTCACCCTGTCTTCCTGATGCCAGTTGATCTGATGAATCCACTACTAGTACAGGCGTTGTTTCATATGTTTTCACATGTTGCACCCCTTGTTGTACTTGTTGTTGTTGCGCTTCCCTCTCCTGTTTGCGCAACTCTTGTTCCTTCCAGAGTTGCTCCTTCAACTCATGCAACTCCTTCTCTGTTTCTTCCATTCTTCTCTTCTCCCTCTGCCTTTGCATGATTCGCTTGTCACGTTGTTGCCTCTTCACCTCTATAACCATAGTTTCTTTCTCTACCAGTGGATCTGCTCGGAACTTGCAGCTTTTCTCTTCCTCCATGCGATCGACAATCTTCCTCTTGCCCTTGTCGTGCACTGGTATGCTTGCCTCTACTACTAGTGCTGCTGGTGTTGGTGCTCTCTGAGATGTTGATTCATGTTGCTTCACTAACCACTCCATAGTGAAGCCAACCTATTCATTGGGTCTGGAGAAATTGTAGCAATATCTCCATGGGTCCTCCTCAGCCCAATGAAATGCCTCGTGGATCCAGTTGAACTGTACTCTCATGCAGTGATCTTTCACAATACAATGTGGGTCATATGGATTGTAACTTCAAAGGTCGAATGGATACTTCTTCATATGTTCTGCTTTGACATCCGCTTGCTTGAAAATCCGGATCTCATATAACCCAATCTTCAACGGAAGAGTGGTCCAAGGTGCCTTCTTCTTCTGGTGCAATCTAGCTGTCAATACTGCCGATATGTGATATGCTACTTCCTGCATGATGAGTATGTCCAAGGCAAACTTTGGTAGAACATGCAAAGGCTCCTTCGCGCTGAAAAATCGTATGAAGGTGTCGGACGGTGAGGCATACCAATAAGAAATTTCTATCAGTGCCTCCATTGCTTCCCTTGACATGCAGGGTGGATCCTGTTCGAATATCTTCTTGTAAACTGGGGTGAAAAAATGATCAGATAGTCGTGTGACAACTCTTCTAAAGTTGCATTCGGACAACTTACAATATGTGTTCACAATAGTCTTTGTCGGTGACGATGCACTCCAAGCCCGAGAACTCCTGTCGGGCACAAATTGCATCTAATATGTAGGAGGACATGTCGATCTCTGCTTGCGGACCTCCGAGTGATTGTCGAGCCTTCATTACCTATTCCTTTAGCTGATGAGACAACATGCCGAACCAATTACATGGTTTTCCCTCTCTCATCAGTTGGTCTAGTGTGATCACCAAACTCTGTGGGAAGGTTTCCGTGATTTCTTGGCCATACAGTCGACATGAAAATATGACCAAGTATTGATACGCCTTCTGTAGTATTTTTGTCTTGTAGATCTGGTTGGGTGTCATTCTGAATCTAGTCGGATCCTTTATCCAATTCTTAAGAATGTCCCTGGAGTTGGCACTACTGCTAGGTAAGCTGAAGGGAGTCTCCATGATAGTCACAGGCTTCGACATCTGATACATCTCATCATAATCCTGTGCCTAGAAGGTTGCAATATTCATCCCACTGACACTGCTCAAATTCATCATCTCGGGATCAATGTGCGAGATGATCCAGTGTATCATGTCTGCGCATGGGAACACAGGGTATCTGCATGAAATCCGGTACAAGATAGACTTGTGAATGTTCACATACACCTGATGGTCTTCGAGGTCTTCCCTAAAAGTGCCTGCAAATGCTTCATTGACCTCTTTCCATTTTAGCTTGATGTCCTTGTCTAGAAACAACTTGGTATCTTCATAGATCGGTAGACATGCAGACACCTGTTCAACTGTTGCTCCAGTTGCACTTCCATCAGTGTCCTTTGATCCTGCTCTCTTGGAGGCCATTGATCATGTACTGCTAAGAGGCAGATGAACACTTGAAAGATATGGAGACAAACCAGCATGCATGATAAGAAATATGTCAGTGAAAACCAAAGCAAATTCGGGGAATGACATAACACATACCTGGGAAATGATAGGTAAAGATTGTGTAATTTCTTCTGGGAGGTTGGGTGACTGGACACTAGAACTATGCAAAAGGTAATTTGGGCTATCTGGGAGGTAAGACTGGCTGCTGCATTTACGCAATGTGCAATCCATACTGACTGTTGACTGTTGGGATTGCACAATGCGCAATTTCAGCTGGCAATGACTGCAGGCTCAGGGATTGCATTGCACAATTTTCTGGGCTAGCAGTCACTATCCCTCATAAATGAGCAAAGCAGTCTTGGAGGATAGTGCCTCAGCAGAAATGTGCATTTCTGGAGAGGAAGACAGATCCTTCCTTCCCCAAATTACGTAATGTTGTCTTAGTGAGGCACAACCCGGGCCAAGGATGGCCAGAGTCGCTGATGGGAAACTGAAAGCAAATGTGAAAGTAAATGCATGGAGACACTAAGTGAAAGCAGAAGTGATTGATCATTCATGCAAACATTGAATGAAAGATTCAGTAAACAGATCAACATGCATGTGGGTGAAGCGAGTCGCTGAATCGACAACCGTTCGTGAAAAATAGTTTCATGCATGCGACAACAATGAGATAGCAACGAAAACTGAAACGGTGCTAGTAAAAGATAGTATGCATGTAAATGGCAGCAAGTGTTTAAATATATCAAGCAAACAATACTCACACAAGAGAAAACACAAAAAGCCACAGAAATGCTGAAAAAGACATGTTGAGACCACTTACCCTTGAATAGCTGAGATAGATGTGTCTAAGAGTCCTGGATGTGTTGTGCGATGTCGGAGCTCCAAGATCGATGTGAAATAATGAGCTTTGATGCATTGAATAAATAAATTTGAGTTCATGACTTGCATGCCACAAATCTAGGAAAAAGCGACACTTGGAGGAAAGGTTCTAAAATGATGTTGCATGTAACCTCCGGCTGCTAAAAAATAGCCCCTTGAATCAAGGGATGCCTTTTTCATGTTACCTTTTGCTATTCCAGGAAAAAGAAATTCATGCATTGTTTGGCCAATTTAATGTCTTTAAAGTTTCAATCATAAATTGTCAACTAGGGTACGCATACTGATGAAGTACAGGTGCACGATATGTGCTAGAAGTTATTTCTTATGTCGTTATGTTCTTGTTAGGGTCTAAACTTAAGATTAGTATGGTGTCGTTAATTATATTAATGTCTCAATCCCTAAAATTATTAGCTAATTTCTTAGGATTTATTCTCTATTGAATCAATTTATGGATGATATGAGAGTGATTCTAAATTCTACTTGTGTTAGACTATTTTTGGATTTTTTGTCTTGAATTTTTATGTTGCAGCTCTAATTTACTAAGTGCAAGAGAAATCTATTCTATTAAATTGTATTATCTAAATTCAATTGTTAAGGAGAAGACTCTCACTCTTTTACTTATTCAATTTCATTCAAACAAGATATTCTGAACAACAACTATACTATGAAGTAAACACAGTTGGACTACACTAGATAAAAAGAAAATGAAATAACCATGTTGTACCAGATAAAAAGCAATTCAAATAGCATATTAAACTAGGTATAAAGCAAAGGGAAGTGCTCATGCATATAACGATTCACTGGCGAACTCATCATACTGCATTTCTTCACACAAAAACAGAGTATTCAAGGAATGAAAAGAAATCTAATTGCAATTGGTTAAAGACCTGTCACTGGTCGTAGGGGCCCTCCATGAATCAGTCCATAATCTCCAATCAACACAGTGCATACAAACATCAAACCAAGTCTATTACTTGCAAAATGAAATTCAACAAACTGTTTCAAAAATTACATCATCCGGCGCGCACCAAATCACAGTGCGGCCATAGTTTTTATAACAAGTCTTTGGCATAACAGCATGAGCATTTTAAGCCTAAATATATTTATTCCAACTAAACTATATCGCTAAACCTTTGATTTGCTATTCCGAAAGAAAATCGATAAGGTTTTGATGAAACTCAGATTCTGTTCCGGCGACAATCCTGTGGTTGACTTTGGGGTTTGACCATGATATCCTATGATCATCTTGATGAACTGGTTCAAGGGGATAGGAAGGGATCCACTAGGGGACCATTCCTTATCCATCCATATCCTTTGTCGTTGACCTGGAGCTTCTAAAACTTACAAACAATGGAGGTAGTTGCGGAAATCTGGATTAGCTTCGGAAACAGACCAATTCTATAGCCAAATGCATTCTTTAACAAAAAATAGGGTATATAGTCAAACATGAAGAAGAAGACATGTTATTGCTTACCTGTAACAAAACCTTGTGTCTATGGCATTATTTAGGTGGTAAGTAGAGGAAAAGAGAGAAAATATAGGCAAAAAGGGATGTCAAGGTAAGACAATCTTTGGACTCTACATTCCCCCAGGCTGGAGGTTTTGTATGTCCTCATACACTTCATCATTGTCAGTCACTTGTGCCTTCTGTTCATCACCTCCAAGTTTCACTTTTTTCTTCTTTTTGGCAGCTACTGGCATCCTAGGTTTTCTCATGAGAATTTTGTATTTTAAGCTGATAATCTCTCTTTGCATTGTCTTGTTTTCCTTCTTCAGCTTTTTGTTCTTTTTATACCACAAACTCAAATGAAGGATGAGATTGTCACTTTTTGCAATCTGGATCTCACTTTGTGCCTTCAATGCTTGATTCTCATTCTTGAGATACCTGTTCAATGTTTCTAACTCAAAAATCTCTTGCTTTAAAATGTTTGAGGCTGAGTGTTCCTGTGGTTCATTTAACTGATTGCTCCCTTCTCCAGGACTTTGAATTGTTTCTTTAGTTTTTGTCTCTTTTCTTTCCAATGACTCTATATAGTCATATATCTCCTGTTGAATAGGGTCAACACCCGGACTATGCACTGGGCTTCTTAGAGGTGAGCTGCAAGGTGGTGGTGATACTCTCAGTGATGATTTTGGTGACCCTTTTGGAGAAATTTCAGGGTTTTTAGTTGGCTCGTTTCCCTTGAGATCAATGTATTCTATAGCTTTCGAGATTGTCTGTTGGACTATGCTCAACCTTGTGCTCCTCCTCAGTCCTAAGGTTTGTAATCCTTGTACTTTCCTTCTTTTAGTCTCTGATTTTTCTTCTTGAGGAAGTGTCCTAGTTTGTGGTATTTCCTTTGCTCTTTTGCTAACTCTCTTCCTTCTAATATTTCCCTTTTTCATTCTCTGCAATATATCTACTATGGGCAACTCTTCTTCTGATAATTCTGGGTGAGTCTGGGATTCCTGCTCTTTTACTACTCCTATTGTTCTATTCCTTCCTCTGATGGTCCTATTGTTGCTGGCTTGTTCTGGGGATCTTTCTTCAAAATGGTTCCTCACCAAGAAACTCTCCCAGTTATCCCCTATACTCTAATGATCGAATTCAACCAATATCCTTATTAGGCCATGATGATGCATGGTGTTTTCTATAAACTGAATTCTCTTTTGAACGTTTGTGGACATTTTCTTGAGACTATGTAAGAGAAAATAAGGAAGATTCATTTGGTGATCTTCAAGAAAATGCATCATCATCCTAACATGGTAAAAATACATATACCCAAATCGACCCTCATAGGTGACAAATTTTTGAAGTATAAGCAATAAATTTCTCCATTTACTCTTAAGGGTTGTGCTGGGAATACCTCTCTTGAAGACAATGGTGTCCATATTTATATTTTTTAGGAAGACCTTCCAATCTTCTCCATTAATTCCCCTGTTCTTGAACCATTTTTCCCCGCTACTTGGTAGTTTAGTAGCTTCTACGATCAAGACTCTGTTATGGTGATCTTAATGTCTCTTACTTCGGCTTCAGTTCCATCAAATGAGCGTGCAAATGTTTTTGACACTTCCCTGTGAAAACCGTTGAATTTTTCAATGAACTGCAACCATTGTTTCTTTTGCAGCAGCCCCTTGGTCTGAGGGTATCCCTCCAATAATTTCTTCCATGTTGGCTCAGTTCAAACAATGATCCCCATTATGGAGGATGCTTTGCCTCAAAGACTGGTTACCTTGACAAGAGAATGGTGTTGGTAGGGTTTTGCTAAGTGGAGGAAGGACGGAGTGGCTATGAAAGTTCAGAGGAGTGTAAGAACAGGTGGATTATAATAAGGGTTATAGGAATGAATCGGACCATTGGGTGCATTTAAAATGATGATTCGGTAATTACTTCGGCGGATTTGGAATGAGGACATGACATGACTTTTAAGTGGTGGATTATGATGTTTTGTTAGGCGACCATCACCCTTAAATTGTAATGATTTCATTTCAATTTTCGGCAGTACTATGTCTTCTTAGTCATATATGAAATATATCAATCCCTATTGTTAAATTAAAGTAGCACATACCTTTGATCCACTTTGCTAACCTTGTTTGTTGTTTTGAGATTCCCTGCAGGTACTTTGCTCTGTCAGTTGTCTTTCAATTCAAATCACCAAGTGTCCTTGTAGGCTAAAAAAATTATTAGGCTGCAGAAACTTGTCGTAGCTATAGAAACTTGTCGAGCTATGGAAAGTTGTTGATTCTGCAGCTGAGAATTTTTTTTTTTTAATAAAGGAACTTTGTTATTTTCTTTTTGAAAGGAAAATTTGAAGTGCCAACAAAAATTGGTTTTCACTCTAAATTTTCTGTATAAACCTACCAACAACATGTTGGTTTTCATGTTTATACCTTTATTATTATTATTATATACATATAATTTACTTATTATTATTATTATTATTATTTCTTTTTATTATTTTTAGAGAATAAACTAAGTAAAAAATTCTAAGGTGGAAAAGAAGAAGAATTATTCTTGAACATTTTCAGTTCTGAATTATCTTGGAACATTTTAACAAACTCCTCTTTTGTCAATGGCTTCTGGCGCAATTTGAGTTGATTATCCATTTACTAATAGAGGAATTTTCTCTTCATCAATAGTCCTGATTCTAGCTGCACCATTGTCAAAAATACTTTCAACTTCATAAGGTCCAAGCCAGTGGGTTTGGAATTTCCCTTGAAAATTTTTGAACTTTGAATCAAAGAGTAATGCCCAATCTCCTGGATGAAATTTCCTTTCCTTAATGTACTTATCATACCATCTAGATCTCTCTTGTTGAACTAGGCTAGTTCTCTGAAGGGCTATTTTTCTGATTTCATCAAGTTCATTTACTTGTCTCATCCTTTGCTTCTATGCTTCTGATAAGTCAAGATCTAACTGGACTGCTATCTTATAGGTCCGGATTTTGAACTCTATCGGAAGTAAGAATTTCTTCCTATAAACAAGTTCATAGGGAGTATGTCCTGTAGTATTTCTCCATGTAGTTCTGTAGGCCCATAAAGCTTCTGGAAGATTTTCCACCCAATCCATTCTGTGTAGATGTACAGTATTGGTAAGGATTGCTTCAATCACCTTTTTTGTGGACTCAACTTTCCCATTGGCTTGTGGATGGTATGGAGTGGACTTCCGATGTTTGATTTTGTATTGATCCACAAGCTTCTGCACTAATCTGGATGTGAACTGTGTTCCTTGATCTGTTACAATTTCTCTTGGAACACCAAAACGAGTAAAAATATCCTCAAAAAGAAATGAAACTACATCATTTTCAGTAGCAAAAGGAAGTGCTTTAGCTTCTACCCATTTAGTGACATAATCATTACATACTTTTTTTGCTTTGAAGGTGGGCTGATTGGTACAACAAAATCTGATGCCCGCTTCTCAAATGGTTCGATGAGTACCTGTGGCTACAATGGAATTTCATTTGAAAGAGTGGGTTTCCCATTCTTTGACAATTGTCACATCTTTTAACATATTCTTTGGTGTCCTTGAAAATGGAAGGCCAATAATATCCTAAAAGAAAGATTTTGTAAGCAGTCCTTCTGTCAGAAAAATGTCCCCCACATGGCTCATCGTGGCAAGATTTAAGTATTTATGGTATTTCATCCTCTTGAACACATCTTCTGATGATGATATCTGGTCCTGTCTTGTATAACTCTTCATTTATCCATGAATAAGATGTGCTATTGTGGACTATTCTTCTCTTTTCTCTAGGAGATAAATGAAATGACATTTTTCCTGTAGCTAAATAGTTAGCAATATCTGCATACCAAGGTGATTTAGTAGATACTGCAAAAATATATTCATCGGGAAATTTATCCTCTACGGGTTGATCATTATTTTAATTTTGTATTCTATATAAAAAGTCAGAAATTGTATTCTTCTTTCCTAGCCTATCTAGAATGGTTATGTTGAATTCTTGTAATAGTAAGAGCCATCTGGTTATTCTTCCATTAGTGATTGGTTTATTCATTAGGTATCTAATGGCAAAATGGTCTATGTGAACAAAAGTTTCATAGCCAGTTATGCAATATATGAATTTGTTAATGGCATGAACTACAACTAAAAACTCATTTTTAGTTACAATATAATTTAACTCTACAGGAGTTAAATTTTTACTAGTATAATAGATTACATAAGGAGTTAGATCTTTTTGTCCCAACACAGCTCCTAAGGTAGAATCTGAAGCATCTATTGAGATATGAAAAGGCAATTTCCAGTTAGGTCCCTTTAAGATAGGTGCTTCAGAAATTCTATTTTTCAAAGTTTCAAAGGCAGCTTGACATTCAGAATCCCAATTGAATTCATAGTCCTTGGTGAGCAGTTTAAAAAGTGGGGATATAATTTTTGTGAAGTTTTCTATGAATCTTCTATAATATCCAGTAAAACCGAGAAAAATTTTAACATATTTTTGACAACTTGGCACTAATAACTTAGAAATGACTTCAACTTTAGATGAGTCTACCTTGATTCCATCTCCTGAAATATGATGACCTAAAACAATTCCTTCGTTAAACATCATGAAACATTTTTCATGGCTTAACGAGAGATTTGTTTCTTTACATCTTATTAATACTTTTTCCAAATTCTCTAGTGCTTCATTGAAAGAATCTCCATAAACTGTGAAATCATCCATGTACACTTCCACACAATCATGAATAAGATCAGAGAAAATTCTGAGGACTTCTCTTTGGAATGTTGCTGGAGCATTGCATAATCCAAAGGGAAGTACTCGGTAAGCATAAGTTCCCCATGGACAAGTGAACATGGTTTTATCTTGATCTTCAGGGGCTACCTGAATCTGGTTATATCCACTGAACCCATCCAAGAAGGAAAAATATTTTTTTCCTGCTAATGTGTCTAAGACTTGATCTATAAAAGGTAGTGGAAAGTGGTCTTTTAATGTTGCTTTATTTAGTTCCCTATAATCGATGCATACTCTCCATTTTCTATTTTTCTTAGGAACGATTACTAGGGGTGAAACCCACTGACTGTTAGATATCAGATAGATGAAATTTACATTTAACAATTTCTGCAACTCCTCCTTAACAATTTCTTTTAAATTTGGGTTCATTCTCCGTTGAGGTTGTCTAACCGGTCTTTCATTTTGTTCAATGTAGATATGATGTATGCAAGTTTTAGGATCAATCCCTCTCATGTCAGTGTATTCCCATGCAAAAGCAGAAGAATGTTTCTGTAAAATTTCTATCAATTGATTCTTTTGCACTTCTTCCAGGTTTTCATTAACATTCAAGGTTTTTCCTGGAAAGATTTCTATTGAGGAATTCCCAAATTTTTCCATGGAGAGCAATGATACCTATTTAGATGAGAGATACTCATTGCAACTATGATCATAATGTGAGGAAGATTCATTATTTTCCAGTAGATTTAGAATTTGGTCTTCCTCTCTTACTTGTTCAGTAGTAAAAATAGGTTGTATATATTTTTCATCTTCTATCCATTCTTCATTTTCTGTATCTATTGTTGTTCTTGTAGGAGGATATAATGTAAATTTCTTTGTAGAATTTCCATCTGAGATAAACATGTCACCTGATCTACAACCGATGAAAGCATCAGCTGTAGCTAACCAAGGTCTTCCTAGAATTAATGGATGTCCTCCTAAATTATTCTTGGCCGTTAAGACCATGTAATCAACAGGATATTCACAAGAATCTAAGGATACACAAACATCTTCCAACACACCATCAGGTTTAATCACAGACCTATCTGCTAATTGCAATAAGGTTGGTGTGTATTGAAGGTTAGGAAGCCTAAGTGTGTCCATAACTTGTTTACTCATTATGTTTATGGCTACTCCTAGATCAATCAGTGTGTTTGGTATTTCAGTTCCATTGATGTGAATTTTTACAATGGGGCTTCCTAGATCTAAGTATTTTTTATAATGTCTGTACTTTTTCCAACTAACTAAATTCTTTTTATGTCTTTTCTTTTTCTCCATGATCTTTGTGTACTTAGTTCCTTAATTGTTTTTGCAAAAAATGGTATTTCTTTTATGGCTTGTAATAAAGGAATCTTAATACAAACATTTCTCAATTCATCCATCATATTGTAATCAGGCAAGATAATTTGTTTTTTTACTCCTTCATTAATTTTCAACCATTCGGGCAAAGGTGGTCTAATTGATATCGAGGGTTGTTTTATGATGGGAGTGTTTATCGGAACTTCTTCTATTTGTTTATTATCCTTCTGAGGGATAGAGGTCTCCCCTTATTCTGATTGGTTTTTGTGTTTTTGAAGATCGGATCTTGTTTCTTGAATGAAAACAGGGGGTTTTCTTGGTAACACTCTTCCAGGCCTTAATTGGACATTATCTAGGTCTAGTGGAGTTATTACATAAGTTTGAGGATTCTGCCCCTCCATGTTGTACACATGTTATTGTGGTATTTTATTATTAGGATTCGGAAGTGATTGAGTGAGTAATTGTTTTGGTTTTTGTGGAAATGGTAGGGAGAGCTGTGGGTTTTGATTCTGAACTGGAATTTGTGGTAATTGGTTAGCTTGGGGAATTTGATTAGATGGTGGTAGAAATTGTGGTGGAAGGTAGGATGGCGAGTATTGTTGATATTGAGCATAGGCTCCATAAGGATTTTTCCATCCTTGATTCCAAGGTTGTGACTATGGCTGAGCCCAAGGCTGCCAGGCTGAATTCCAATTATTTTGTGAAGACTGAGAAAATTGTTGTGGTCTAAATCCTTGTGATTGATTTGGTTGGGGATTTTTCCATGGTCTTTTGGCTATAAAGTAGAGAGGGTCTACTAGTTCTGATATTCCTTCATCATTAAATACAACCTTGAGACCTGGTAAGGATGGACATTCCTTCGTATCATGATTATCTGCACATATGACACAAGTTTCTATGGATTTTGAATCTAAGGGACACTCTCTTAGAGCATGTTTCTTTTGACATTTGGGACAAAAGATGGATAATGCAGCATTTTCAGAATTTTGCTTGTTTTGTATTTTAAGGGTGTCTATATGCTCACTTAGGCTCCCTAAAATAGTTGTTTTGAAGGTATCAAGCAAATTTACTAATTTTTCCTTGCTAACTGTCTCAGCTGTAGATTTATTAATTCTTGACAAGAGAGGGTCTCTAGGACTCCTTCCAACTTGTGCTTTACCCCTTGAGATATGTACACATAAATCACAAATATCTGCAAATGGTAGTTGGGAAATATCTCCCTTCCTAGTTAGGTTAAGGAGATTGATCCACTCATCTTTAATAGCTCTGAGTAAGAGGGATTTTAAGGTTTCTTCATCCAAATTATCCATTTTTTCTCTTTTAACATTGTAAACAAACCTTTCTACTAAATCTTCAAGATTTTCATCTTCTTTTTGTGTCATTTTGAAGACTTCATCTTTAAGGTTACTAGGCATACAATAATCTTTATATTTGCCTAAGAAAGCCTATTTCATTTGTCCCCATGTTGTTATAGAATGAAATCCTAGACTCATGAACCATTTTAATGCCGAGTCTTTTAATGTAGCAGGGAGCAATTTTAACTTTTGAGCATCATGCAGATAGTCATACAATCTGCATAATACTTCAAATTCGAAGAGAAATGTCTCTGGGTCTTCGTTTCTTTTTCCGTGGAAATTAGGAAGAATTGAGGGTGATATATTTTTCATTGTGAGGGTTGTATCTTCATCAAGAATAGGAAATCCAGAAGGATCTTGGTTTCCTCTACCTTTACCCCCTCCTCTATTCCTATCTCCACCTTGACCTCTACCCCATCCTCCAATCCTATTTTCCTCACCGTGGACATTGTGTACCTCTCCTTCCCCTTCTTCAACGATGATAGATTCTTCAGAACTAATATAGTGTTCTTCTAATCTTTCTGGTTCCTCTATCAATGGTTGTTCAAAATAAGTTTCTGGTTCATCTTCTTCACTAGGAACTTCTAATTTTCCTCCCAAAATTTTCTCACCAGTGGAGGATAGAAAAATTACTCCTATAGTTGGGGATGTAGGATTTTCCTCAATTACAACTTTAGTAGAGGAAGTGGGTGAAGTGATGAATTGGATTTCTTATCTTGAGTTTTCACGAAGCCTTTTTCGACCTCTAAATGGAATTTGGGTTTCAGTAGGTGGTGTGGATTCTCGAAATCGAGGAGAATTGAGTGGATTTGTGGGAATTAAAATTCTTCCTCGTCCTACCGATCTACCTCTAGAGTCTCTATCCCTACGCATATCATGTTTTGATTTTTTTTTTCTTAACTTCTATTTGTACTTCCTCGGCAACGACGCCAAAATGTTTGGCCAATTTAATGTCTTTAAATTGTCAACTAGGGTACGTATACTGACGAAGTACACGTGAACGATATGTGCTAGAAGTTATTTCTTATGTCGTTATGTTCTTGTTAGGGTCTAAACTTAAGATTAGTATGGTGTCTTTAATTATATTAAGGTCTCAATCCCTAAAGTTATTAGGTAATTTCTTAGGAGTTATTCTCTATTGAATCAGTTTATGGATGATATGAGAGTGATTCTAAATTCTACTTATGTTAGAGTATTTTTGGATTTTTTTGTCTTGAATTTTTATGCTGTAGACCTAATATACTAAATGAAAGAGAAATATATTCTATTAAACTGTAAAGGAATACTGTCTGAATTCAATTATTAAGGAGAAGGCTCTCACTCTTTTTCTTATTCAATTTCATTCAAACAAGATATTCTGAACAACAACTATACTATGAAGTAAACATGGTTGGACTACACTAGATAAAAAGCAAATGAAATAACCATGTTATACCAGATAAAAAGAAATTCAAATAGCATATTAAAGTAGGTATAAAGCAAAGGGAAGTGCTCATGCATATAATGATTCACTGGTGAAATAATCATATTGCATTTCTTCACACAAAAACAGAGGATTCAAGGAATGAAAAGAAATCTAGTTGCAATTGGTTAAAGACCTGTGACTAGTCATAGGGGCCCTCCAGGGATCAGTCCATAATCTCCAATCAATGCAGTGCATACAAACATCAAACCAAGTCTATTACTTGCAAGAAAATCGATAAGGTTTTGATGAAACTCGAATTCTGTTCTGACGGCAATCCTGTGGTTGAATTTGGGGTTTGACCGTGATATCTTGTGATCACCTTGATGAACTGGTTCAAGGGGATAGGAAGGGATCCACTAGGGGACCATTCCTTATCCATATTTATCCTTCGTCTCTGGCCTAGAGCTTCTGAAGCTTGCAAACAATGGAGGCAGTTACAGAAATCTGGATTAGCTTCGGAAATAGACCAATTCTGTAGCTAAATGCATCCTTTAACAAAACAATAGGGTATATAGTCAAACATGAAGAAGAATACATGTTATTGCTTACATGTAAAACCTTGTGTCTATGGCATTGTTTAGGTGGTAAGTAGAGGAAAAGAGAGAAAATATAGGCAAAAAGGGATGCCAAGGTAAGACAATCTTTGGACTCTACATGCATGCAAGTCAAGTTTCCATGGTTTCGGGCGGAACTGGTCAATGCAACTGCTCATGCATGAGGCTGCTCAACTGTTTGGAGAAAATGCACATTTCTAGATTGGATCTGGGTTGGCTGCCCAGGAGATTTGCGCAATTTTTGGGCAGAGCAGCTGACTGCTGCCCAAGAATGCCCAATTCCTAGGCTGAGCAGGCCTGCTGGGAAGGATTTCGCAGTTTTCTGGGTGAAGCCTGACTGGCAGGATTACACAATTCTGGAGCCCAGCAGGCTGCCAGACAGAATTGCGCAATTTCTAGAGGGAAGGTTGGTTTGTCTCCAGAATTGCACAATTTCTCGGGACAACTACTCAGCCTATAAGTGGACCAAGTTCGGATGAACAACCTGTGAGCGGAATGCATCAAGATTTGATCGAGAGGTTGTCTTTGTGCAAGAAAAACACTAAAGCTTGTGTACTTGACGAAGCAAGACAATGTGCTGTGAAAGGTTGGTAGGGAGGCTCCAAAACGAAGTTAAGGAAAAATTTTGGAGGGTGGTTGTAGCCGCTACAATAGACACCTATGACTAGAAAACTGCTAAAAATAAAACATACTTCCAATGGAGCATTATAAGATAGATCGATGCAATATTTACAATGACATCCTGCTAAAAAACAAATCAAACATATCACTTATTGGAGCTTTATAACACAATTCATTGTGGTATTTACAACATCTATATACATATACATATAGCAAAAACTCATTTTTTTAAACCAACAAATATAGAAGGATATAAAGCCCGCATATGATCAGCCATCTCCTATGTAGCTTTATCCACCCCAATGTGCTTCCACTTCAATTTATCCTACTTAATTACTCTATTCTAGAGCATGAGTTGTTTCCGTTGCAAAACACATTAAGGTTCTGGTTGAAATTATCCTTATGGTTTCAAGTTTGTAGGCCACTGGTCCAATCCTCTCAAGGATCTCAAAAGGCCCACAATATTGAGGTTCCAGCTTGGCACATGATCCAATCCTCAAGGAGCTCCTCCTGGGCTTGATGCGCAAGTACACATGCTCCCCAACCTGAAACTCCTTGAATTCCCTATGTTGATATGCATAACACCTCCGCATGTCCCGTGTTTCCTTCAAATTCCTCTTAATAACCTGCATTTCATGTTCCATCTCTTCCAACATATCCAATCCGAACAACACTTTATTCACTAGATCACTCCAATTGATAGGAGTATTACAACTCTTCCTATAAAGAGCCTGAAATGGACTCATCCTCAAGGACTCCTAATACCCATTGTTATATGAAAACTCCACCAATGGAAGATACTCTTCCCACTTCCTCTATTGATGCATGACATACATCCTCAACATATCATCAAGAATTTTATTAACCCTCTATGTCTCTCCATTTGTTTGTGGATGATAAGTTGTATTGAAATCCAACTATGTCTCCAATCTTGCAAACAACTCCTTCCAAAACCTAGAAGTGAACTTGGCATCTTTGTTTGATACAATATTCTTAGGAACACCATGCAATCTCACTATCTCCCTGATAAAGATATGAGCTACCTCACTAGATGAATGAGTAGACTTGACTGCAATGAAATGAGCTACCTTACTTAACTTGTCAACCACAACCATGATGGAATCATGTGGTTTTGATGTCATCGAAAAACTTGTAATGAATTCCATGGAAATGACTTCCCATTTCCATTATGGAATCAGAATTGACTATTACAAACTAGTTGGTTTCTTACACTTTTCTTTCACTTTCTGACAATCCAAACATCTCGCAGCAAACTCAGCTACCTCTTTGTTTAAGTTTGGCCAATGATATAACTTCTCAATTTATGTTAATGCCTTTTGATATCCTAGGTGACCTAAGTATGGCTTGACATGAAACTCCCTCAAGATAAGCTTCTTGAGCTCATTGTTATCTGATACATAAATCTTGTTCCTGAATCTAACCAAACCATTTGTCGTGAGATGATATCCTCATCCCTCTCACCTTCACCCTACTTCTGTAACATGTGCCTCAGTGGTTGGTACCTATCATCATGTTTTCATAGTTGCACGATATACTCTTGCAAGTCTATCCCATAAGAACTCATTGTTGTAATATGACTCACCTGCTTTCTTATACTAAGAGCATTTTGAACCATGTTCTCCTTTTCCTTGATGTATTTGATCTTGAAATCAAACTCACTGAGAGTATCCAACCATATAGCTTGCCTAGCATTCAGATTGGTTTGGTTAAACAAGTACCTGAGTCCACTTTGATCACTCATCAAAAAAAAACCTCCAGCTAAGGAGATAATGTCTCCACATCTTCAAGGCATGAATGATAGCTTCCAACTCAAGATCATGAGTCACATAGTTTCGCTCATGCTCATTCAACTTACTTGACTCATAACATACCACTTGTCATTCCTACATCAGGACTCCACCAAATCCTCTCTTACAAGAATTTGTACATACCATCAACTCTTTATCTGGATCTACAATCTTCAAGGCCAGAGCATTTGCAAGAAAGTGCTTCATCTGTTCAAAACTATTTGCACACTCCTTAGTCCATTCAAACTTCTTCCCTTTTCTCTACAAGGATGTAATAGGATAGGCAATTCGTGAGAAGTTCCTGATGATCCTCTTGTAGTACCCTGCTAGTCCCATGAATGATCTGACCTCATACACATTCCTAGGATTTGGCCACTCCATGATAGCTCTAATCTTTTCCGGGTCCACTGATATCCCTTCCTTAGAAGCAACATGTCCCAAGTAATGAATCTAAGACTGAAATGAACTACACTTGATGAGCTTGGAATACAATTGATGCTCTCTCAACAATCTTAAAACTATTGCTAGGTTCTCTGCATGTTCTTCCTCATTCTTAAAATATTTCAATATGTCATCAATGAACACTATCACAAACTTGACTAGATAAGGACACAACATGTTTTTCATCAAACACACGAAAGTAGCTGGAGCATTAGTAAGACCAAAAGGAACAGCCAAAAATTCATAATGCCCATACTTGGTATGGAATTCAATCTTGTAAATGTCTTCTTCTTTGATGTGTGCCTGATGATAACCTGATCTCAAGTCAATATTTGAGAATATTGCTCCTACCTTCAACTAATCAAACAAGTCATCAATTTGCGGCAAAGGATACATGTTTTTGATAATCACCTTTCTCAACTATCTATAATAAATACACAACCTGAGAGTACCATACTTCTTCTTCACAAACAACATTGGTGCACCCAAGGTGACACACTTGGCCTTATGTATCCCTTATCAAGCATTTACTTAAGTTGTTGCTTCAATTACACCAACTCTATAGTGCTCATCTTGTAAGGTGCCTTTGATTTTGGTGTTTCTCCCAACATCAACTCAATAGAAAAGTGGACTTCCCTATGAGGAGGAAACTCTGAAATTTCTGCTGGAAATACATCCTGAAATTTCTACAAAACATGATACCTCTTAAAGACTTCAACACCCTCAACATCCTTCCCTTTGTCACTAGAAATATGCACTGCAAATAATACACACATTTTCCTACTACTTTGCTTTGTCTTCATAGCCATAACCATTCTCACTGATGTAGGCTTCTTCTTACCCTGCAAGATTCCCCTATGTCCATCATAATCCAGACACTCAATAGCCTTATTATATAAATCTACTTTAGTCCTATGAATGTACAACCAATCCATGCCCAACAACATATTGTATGAACCTAAAGGGAGCACATTCAGATGTGTTGAAGTAGACATATCGTTCAACTCAAATGCACAAGCTCTCACCCAATGATGAACTCTCTTCTTGGTTCTTATAACCAACTGCACCAACCAAGATTTTGCATGCTCTTCTTTATTCAAGCAACACTTATCCACCAGGTCAAGACTTATATAACTATAGTTATATCTAGGGTCAATCAAAATAGAAACAACTTGATCACAAAGCTTACCTTCCATTTCGATAATAGATTCATGATGATCATCCTTCCTATTATCCACTATTGCATAAATATGCCTCCCAACATCTCCAATTTTTGTGCCTCCTAAGAACTATAAATTTGAGGCCTACCACCCTAATGTTGTGGAAAATCTCTCTTGCGATGCTCTCCACCACAAGTCCAACACTGCAAAGGCTTCATGTCATCATCCTTGTTATGCTCCTTAGGCTGAGACCCATGTCTGTCAACTGCATTTAAATTCGTGTACAATGATGCATTCTCCTTGTTACCTGCTTCCTTAGGTCTTCCCCACTTCTTATCACACTTTCCTTTAGTACTTTCATTCCCCTTCCAATCACACTTAGGCTCAGACTTACGCTTAAACTGCTCATAAAAATGCTTCAACTTTCCAATGACTTCCTCCAATGACCGAGGCTCCTCATACTCAATCTGATCTTCAAATGTTAAAGGCAACCCATTGATTAATATTTGAAACTTTTTCTTCTCATACTTAAGATATCATGCATACCTCAATAGGTCAAGAAACTTAGTTGTGTACTCTTCATTCATCATAAAACCCATCTTCAGCTCATAGACCTCCTTATCTTTTCCATCATAGTATCTCTCGAACAAGTACTTGTTTCTAAAGAGTCTCTTAAACTCATGTCAATCCAACTCCTCTATCTTGATGCCTTTGACATGCTTCACATCTTCCCACCAGATATTTTTTTCCCTTGAGACCGAAAACAGTTATCCTAGATTTCATATTCTCTATATAATCATGTAGCTAACTTCATACCAAGAATCCACGCTTTTGCATCTTTTAATTTCTTTAGCTCTCCATCAAAGGTAGGAGGTTTGGATTTCTTAAACTAATCTAACAAGTACTACTTCTCACTCCTCTTATAAGGATGACAACAATGATGACCATCATGTGTCTCTGATATAGAACTAGAACAGAACCCATAACCACTACCTCTCAGGTCAAGTGTATCCAACCATCTACCACATCTGATTATGTCATCCTTGTCTACCCTGTGCCCTGATCGAGACCTGCTACCATATGCCCCATTATTCCTTTCCTTGTGTCCTAACTGATTCTTAGTTTTCCCTTTCTCTACAAATCAGATAAGCTTTGAAGGATAACTGCATTGACCTTTGCTTTCTTTTCCTGAGCTCTGGTAAGTCTTTCCTATGACTTAATTATCCTATCATTGTCTGCCTTACAACTTATGATCTCTACCTTTAGACTTCTCAATGTATCTGCTATATCAGGAGAGTACTCATCTCTTTGTTACTCAACTAATCTATAATTAAAGTCATGTGAGATGTAATCCACCATTTTTCTCACCATCTCTCACCTTCTTCTTCTTCCTGCAAACATACCATGTTGGATAAACATAATATAAACATAATCAAAATCATACCTCAGTGAAGTTTAGGGGAGGCTATCGTGTCTACGAAAATCAATATAGATTAGCATGATACATATAAATAATGACACTAACAGATCAATGTCATTAATATCAACATCATAACACAACAATGTCATCATGATGATGCAAATTGCAACAATTACCATCACAATGCACGCATAACAAACATATTGAAAACTAACATGCATGCATAACAATCACATCTAGCCCATCTAGTCCAAGTGTTTGAACTTGGAAGCTCTAATACTAGTCTATAACTGCCCCTTCCAATATCTACCCAAATTCAAAAGCTCTCCAAGGTAAACATGAGACAAGTGTCACTATGACAGGACTTGACCTCCAAGTTCTAGTTAAGGAAGTGGGACCTACAAATTGAAAACATACTGATATCCTATAGGGACTACGGATCACTCAAGACTTGAACAACCCCCTCAAGTGATCAATCCCTCAGCTGGAACTCAGTTTCTGTAACCTAGCACCCCAACCGCACGCATAACAAGGCAAGGGTGTGGTTATAGGCCTCCAACCACATGCACAAGCCTTCTTCCATGTAGTTATGGCTTAAAATCTTCATATTTGAGCATGATGTCTCGAGATCTATGCCACCTTTTAGGCCAACCTCCAGATCATTGCCCCGAATTGCTTGTAATTTTACAAGATCATAATTTACATGATGATAAAGCAAAACATTTAAACCTGAAGAAATGACTTGTCCCAAACTGCCTAATCCATGATAGACATTTCATCAAACATATGGAAAACATGTAAGCTATAGGTCATGAATGCACATCTAATCATAAATTGATAGTCTCTATCTGAAAATCACCAAAAAGGCTCTATAACCTCTCTAGCTAGTTGCAATAACACTTGTTATTCCATTTATTCATCAACCATTCAATAACTAAACAAATCTTGACAAGAGCCACATATAGATTACATCATTTAATGAGAAAATAACCAACATGTAAACCATGGAAATTTAGCCATAATATGACCAAAATAATCACTACAAGTATTCATAAATCACAGTAGGAAAATAGCTCTTATTAATATAGGAAAATACCAACTAATTCAGGGACTTTCACATACCACCTGGCATAGATTGGGCTAAACCAAATATCTCTTTAGCCAATCACCCCGACACCATACTCTAAGAATGAATGTCGGATCTTATGAAATAAATCAAAATAAAACCAACCAGGGTTTCCATAAGGTAAACCACCTCAACCCTCAATCACATTGATTCCACCTATACAGTCCGGAAATCAATAACATTAACTAGATCGGTCTCTACCCAAATTGTCTAGGGCTCTAGGAACTAGTAACTAAACCCACAACCTTCTAGGGTTCCAGAGTGTTTGTTCCAACCATGTCTCCAAGAACTAGCAACTCAACCCAAGTTGTTCCAGGACTTCCCGAGTGTTTGTTCCAACCCATAGTCATCAGGAACTTGAGCACCAATCATAAAAACAAGTGGAAAAACAAAAAACACCATGGATATGTAGGAAATGACAAGGCAATGCGAAAACCACTTGTCAATCTAGGGAAATATCCATGCCAATGACAACACATAACCAAAGAATCACATGCATATACCATGCATCCAAAAATCAGCAAAGAAATTACACATGCAACTTGTTACTTGCAAATCAATCTAGTTGTGGTTGTTGATCCAACTGTTTCCTTGCACTTATATGATTTTCTTTGCCTTCTTTCTCCAAATCCAAGTGAATGCTTTAGTTCTCCAAAAATGCTTAAAGATTTCTCTAAGTGTGCAAGAGTATAAGAGAATGAAATGAGAGCTCCAAAACTGAACAAGAAAAAAGCCATGAACTGATCCTCAAAAACCTTTTTATTATCAAGGCCTTTATTTTCTTCATTTTCCTTCATTTTTCCTCTAATTTATCTTGCATTAAAATATGTGTCTCTTCACCTTCCTTTTCTCCTATTTTCCTTTATTTTCATAATTAAATGTTAATTATTACCATTATACCTTTGCCAATTTCCATATCCATTAATTAATCACAAGTGATGCCCACTAAATTGTGTTTCCCAACATTTAGCTTGGAATATGTGTCCCATGACCTTGGTCTTATTTTTTTTTACATAGAAAATCAACTAGGGGTTGTTGCAATAATTGAGGTGATTCCCACTATAGGGGTCCAATATCCATAAGGGCAAGTTTCCATCATTTAGTAGAATCTCATATCACAAGTCACAACATGCGCACCTTCATGTGCACCAAATGAGATGTGAAAGGGTAGCCACAAAACCAGGCCAATAATCTAAGAGGATAAATGGAAAGCACCACCAGAACTCTAGATGAGGAGGGGAGTTTGGCTATTTTTTAAACTACCAAATAGAACCCGAATTGGTGAAATAGGGCTTGGTTTAAGCTCGTAAAATTTGGCCAGTCAGAGCCCCCCCAGTCCTGCTAATCAAAGCCAAAGTTAGAATTACATGCAAGGGGAGAGGATACCTTGTTGCTTCAAATGAGAGAATTACCATTGGAAGAAGGTCCATGGGTATACGTGTATTGGGGATGGTCATCATGCAAGCAGAGATTGTATGTCATAAGAATTATTATGGGGTCGTGTTACCATGTCCCCATCCATTTGGCCAAGTGCGGTGGTGGTGCCCCCTTTCCCCTTCCCCCACATTAAAAACACTCCATTCGAGACAATGTAAAAATCAAACTTTTAAATGATGAGTATATTTTAACTTAAGTGACTATTTATAATAGCCCTTGTTAAAATTCCATGTAAAAATATATAATACCACGGTCATAGGACATGTATTCCAAGGTGAATGGTGGGAGAAACATCCTAGCGGGTGTTGATTTTGGTTATTATGGATAAGAGGAAATTGGTAAAGGCAATGGAAAAGGCTTTGGAAAGGAACGAGGCATTCACTGGCATATTACTTGTGAAAATGGTGGAAATTAAGAGAAAAGGAAGGTGAAAGGTCACATGTTGCATGTGAGGAGGAAAATGAAGAAAATATAGGCCTCATTGACAAAAATTCTTTTGAGAATCATTTGGTAACCTTTTGTCAGTTTAGATTTTTGTCAGTTTAGTTTTGGAGCTCTCATTCTTTTCTCTCTCTCATACTCTTGAACACTTAGAGTTTTCTTGGAGAACTCTTGGATGAGTGTGGCATACATTGGATTTGGAGAAAGAAGGCAAAGGAAGAGAAGGAAAGCGCAAGGGGAAAATGGGGTTAGCAGCTACAACTAAATTTCGTTTTCATGTATTAAGTTGAATGTATGGTTTCATTGCTAGTTTTGGCATTCATGGCACATGCATGTGGTTTCTTGGTTATGATCTATCATTGGGATGGAGGATTTCCTGGATTGACAGAGGTTTTTCCTAGCCTTGCTATTTCCTAAATAACCATGGTGTTTTGGGTTTCTTCCCTTTTGTTTCTGGTTGGTTCTCATGTTCCTTTGGTTGTGGGTTGAGTTACTAGTTCCTAGAAGCCTTGGTTGGACAAACGCTCTGGAAGCCCTGCAACAACTTGGGTTTAGTTACTAGTCCTGGAAGCCTTGGTTGGAAAATTCTCTGGAAGCCATTGGTGGGGTGAGTTACTAGTCCTGGAAGCCTTGGTTGGAAAATGCTCTGGAAGCCCTTGGTGGGTTGAGTTACTAGTCCTGGAAGCCCTAGATGAAAAAACGCTCTAGAAGCCCAACAACAGTTGTGGGTTGAGTTACTAGTCCTAGAAGCCCTGGTTGGAAAAAACGCTCTAGAGCCCTCGACAGCTTGGGTGGAGACCAATTTGGTGATGGTTAGTGATGTCCGATCGTGAGGTGGAATCACTGGTTGAGGGTTGAGGTGTTTTGGCCTCTCGAAACCCTAGTTTAGTTTTGTTGGATGTGTTTCATGAGATCCCACATTCATGCTTGGAATATGGCACGGGGGTGACTGGATGAAAGAGAGATTTGGTTCAGCCTAGTCTATGGTTGGGTGGTTCATGGAAGTCCCAGACCTAGTTGCATTTTGCATATGTTAATAAGATATTCTTTCCTCTTGTATCTGATGGGTAAATATACTTGTTTATATGTGGTTTTTATGGTTGTTATATCCTTGTTATTTTTGTTGGTTATGAGCATGTTTTATGACAATGATGATGTATGGCTCTCATCATGTTTTGATTTGTAAATGAATGAACAATGAATATGTGACCTAATAGATGATAATGCAACTAATGTGATAAGGCATCAATGTTTCTTAGTGATTCTCAGATAAGTATGAGACCCTTATGCTCAGATATGTTGTTATGACATGTAGAATACATATTTGTGACATGTTGACGAAATGCCTATCATGGTTGGGCTTGGCTAGGTCAATTCCTTGATCAATTTTTATGTTAGAGGATTTTTATTGGTGTCGTTTATTGTCTCAGAAAGTCTCATCAAGCTTTGTGAAGTGGTTTGGAGACTAGCCCTGAAAAAGTGGCTTAAATATCGCAGTCTCTACCACAAAACTGGTTGAAAAAGACTGCAGTTTCTCCCTTGCAGGAATTGTGGGAGCGACTAGATGGTTTCAGTCACATGCATGCCTTTTCATGGGAACACCTAGGGGTTTAATTCATTGAAAGGTTAGGTTAACTCAGAGGTTGGGCACTTGGAGTGGTGGATTAGCTCGTGGGGGTCCTGTAGCACCCGAGGGAGGTCTGTGAATTGTTGGTTCATTGGTTCCACTTCCTTAACTGTACTTAGGGAGTTGAATCATATCATAGTAACTGTTCATCACATGTTTACCGCAATGGACCAGTTAGCTTAGGTAAATGTGGGAGGAGTGTGTTACAGAGTGGTCTCAGAGCATGGTTTCCGTTCTCCTTGGATGAATGTATTGTCATATGTACATGTTGGTTGCATATGTGTCCCTATGCTTGGGGTATTTGTGCTTGTTATGTGTGCATGGTGGTAGTCATTGTTATAGTTGTGTAACCATGTAGGAATTAATGATGTTGTTGTTGGGATGTGCTTGTCATGAATGCATGTCAGTTGTATATGCATTTGTTATGCATGTCAGTGTCTATATCATGTTATGCATGCATTGTCATGGTTATAATTTTTGTCCATGAGATCATTGTAGGAATTTTAGGTCATCATGATGTTGTTGGTATGTTATGATGATGATGTGTTGGTTGAGATAGAGTGGGAGATGCAGATCATCAAAGCGAAGTTGCAGCACTGGACTTCGATATAAGAGTGGATTGTCATATAGATTTGTATGTTGGGAATGCAGGTATGTGGTTAATGGTTGTTATAAGGATTAGGGTTACTTATATAGTTGTCATTGTATTGCTGTTGAGGTTACATGCATGGTAGATGTTAGTTGATCAGTGTAGTCATATGCACATGTGTTAGATGGTCATGCATGGTAGTAACTTTTTTTTTTTTTTATGTTAGTTAACTTTATGATTATGTTTTATGTTAATGAGTATGCTATATGCTAAATTGTTGTTATATAGTTAACTTGATTATTAGGTTTATTTCATTTAAGATATTGATGTTATATGTATTGTGTTAACCTAAATTGGCCTATGCAGATGGTTATGGTTATGATATTCAGGTATGGGATGACATATTTGTGATATGGTGTTGTATTAATCTAGACTGACTGTGCCTATGTGATTGTTATACACGAATGACAATTTTTTATGAGTTTATGATGTGACATGTTAACTAGTTACTATTATGGACATCATGAACTTATTTATGTTTGAGTTGATATGTTGTTAAGTTATTTTGTGATAATCTAGATTGATTGTGCATACAAGATAGCCTCCCCTATGATACATTAAGGTATGAGTTTTCTCATGTGGTCTACTTGGTGCTTGAATGTTTGATTATGTCTTTTATATGTTGTTTGAATGTTTGATTAATTGCACAACATGAGTATGTGTCTATAAGATTTCATGAAGAAATGATCTTGTTTTAAGATTGTTGTACTAATACATATGTGTTCAGACAACTGATATGCACTTGAGTGTAAGTAAGTGATATTTGTAGCATTATGTATTATTACTAATGAATGTGAGTTGATTGTTGATTATGACACGGTTGTTAGACTTGGTAAAGGTTGATTTCAAATTCATAGACATGATGCCTTGATTTGTGGGAAATGTGACTGACATGTGTGAACAGTTGCAAGGAAACATGCTTGGTATTAGCATGACAAGGTAATAGTTGAAATATTTATATAACTAACAACAGGGTGATGTGATAATACATAGTAAGACTCAATTGCAACAATATAAAAAGGTAAAAGAATGGAATTGGGTGTGGATTCCTATGGCTATATTTGGAAACCCTATTTCCAAATGATTGAATGCTTTGAATAAGGTAAATCTTATTAACCAATATTTTGTCTGACATTATGTGGATATATGTTATATTCCTAAACATGTATTTGACAGATATAGTAGCTAGTTTCTAGTTATAGTTTGGCTTGTCGAAAGAATTGGAATCCCTTGAGGAATGATATGTGCAGGTGTAAAATGTGGCAACGTGCTTGGCATAACAAGGAATAGATAAATAATGTATTGTTATAATTGTTTATGCATTGACAGTTATGTGTTTATGGAAGCATGATACAGGGAATTGCATGGCAAAGAGACTTCCATGAAATCTTAAAGAGGGATTGGGTTGAAATTTCCCTTGGAAGCATTGGGAATCCATGGGAATCGAGTCATGGTGTTTTTTGAGAGTCTTGTGCCTTCGGTATTTTATAATTTATTTACGTTTGACTTGCGGTCTTGATTGTGCCTAGTGCTTGATCATGCCACTTTGTTTGTGGTGTCGTATTGTTATTGATTTTCATGGTTTTCTTATTGTTTGTCTCTTGGTCTTGCCTTTTATGTCTTGAGGTTCTTGGGAAATGGTTGGAAAAGAGGAAGTTAATGGAGCTCGGGAAGAGTTGAATGAAACCCAATAGGTGATGTGAGGCCAAGATGAAGCTCGGTGCATGTATAAGGGAAGTTGAAGGCAAGAATATGACAGTCAGTTGGAATGGTTGGGTCCATTGTGGTAAATGGACGGTGGCAGTACAAACATGAGAAAAGTAATCAGGAAAAGTAAAGTAAATGGATTTGAGGTTTCAGATGCCTTGGCTATTTTGGGAATCGTTGTTCTCGATGTTGTGCATGTTGTGAATAGATAAAGGGAGTTCTCTTAACCTTTACTTTATAGTATCTGGTAATTATGTTATGATCATGATTGTTCTAATGTCTATATATGTATACATGTATGTATGTATGTATGTCATATCTGACAGGGTCATCGTGGATCATGATTGTTTTTATGATAATGTTTATATGTATATATGTATGTATGTATGTCGTTGTTTGACAAGATCATGATTGTTTTATGATCATGTTTATATATATATATATATGTCACTGTCTGACAAGGTTTTCAAGGATCATTCTTGTGGAGGAATGATTTCTTATGCAGGTGAATGGCATGAAGAGGTTCCTGGCTATGAGGAATCAAGTGGGAAGAGTAGTCCTAAACAATCTACAAGGTCAGTATCATGTGGTTATGAGTTGATATTATGTGATTATACGGTGTCTATGTTATGGATAGGCTATACTGAGGGATACATCAGTGGAATGTAAGCAGTATGATCTGTGACATGCTGGGATAAGCATGGATGGTGGAGAGACACTAGAAGTAAGGTTGCCAGGTAGAGACAATGTGATTTTGGATTTGCAGTGCTATTGTTGTGCATATTTTATATTCAGTGATTGTACCTATGGTGTTGAGTGTCTATTGTATATATGGTGTTATGTGCATATTTCATATGCAGTGCTGGCTATAGGTGGTGCTATGTACATGTTGGATATGCAGTGTTTTGTACATATTGTACTATGTGCATGATAGATATGAATTGTTGTGCGCATGTTGGATATGTGGTGTTTTGTACATATGGTGCTATGTATATGTTGTATATGCAATGCTATGTATATATGGTGTTGTTTACATGTTGTAAATGTGGTGTTGTGTGCATAATTATACATGTGGTATCGTGTGCACGTCGTACATGCTGTGTTGCGGGCATGCGATACTATGTATGTGCATTGTGTAGTCGTGGTATCATGACATGTGTAATTATTGTGTTGTACTCTATGTATTGTGCTGTACACCAAATATAGGTGTTGTGTTTTGTTGTACACTGGGTATAGGTGTATGTGTTGTGTTGTGTGCCAGGTGTGGGTGTATGTATTGTGTGGTGTTGTATTTTTTGTGTGGATGTATGTGTTATGATATACATTGTGTGTATGTGTACGTGATTGAAGACAAGAAAAGGAACTGGGTGTTTCTTGGTGTGGCAACCGATCGGTGTGCATACGGAAAGAACAAAGGATAAAGGAAGAAGCTAAGGATTAATTAAAGGATAAGTACCAATATTTATTCCAGATTTATTATGCATGTGATCTATGATTCTGATTTATGATGGTTGCATGTGATCTATGATTTTGGTTTATGATGATTGCATGTGATTCATGATTTTCATCTAATATGGTTGTGTTTTGAGCTAACCAGATGTGATATGTTTATACATGATGATTTTATCAAAGAGCTAGTTTGGCTTGTTGTGATAGGAAGTAAACAAAATGCAACTATATCTGTTGACGAACCACCAATGAGGTATGATGTGAAATTATTTTAATTCGTTTTGAGTCTAATGGAAATTATGTGTCTGGCATAGGAAAGCATGAAAATGCTTGGCTTGAGTGGTTGGAATTAATTGTGAGAATTAGCAGCAACAATAAAAGGAATCGGAACATGCAACACTATGTTGGTAAAACACTTCAAGAGCAGGGCCATTGTGGAACATTGATACCCAATAGTGTCCATTGATTTCCATGAACATGCCATGACCGGTATGATGGTTTTGAGGCATGGATATGCCTTGGTTTTTAGACTTCCGATGAAAGGAAACCTTGCCAAGGGAGGGGTCACCCGAGGGACTATGTAGCAAAGAAGGGAACACCCATGAAACTTGGAAGGTGTGTGACTGCATGGAAGGGGATGACTGGATTGCCTGAGGGACTTTGTAGCATAGAAGGGAAGGTCGGGAGGTAAAAAAAAAATTGTCATTAGCATAGTCTGATGAAATCAGATGCACATTGGAAGTGTGCCCTAGAACAATGAACCGGTAACTATTCACTGAGAGGACAAGTGGCGCAGGATTGTAGCGCTGGACATTAAATGCAACTTTGAATTTGGAAGTGGATTTTGGACTTCGTGATAAGAAGGTGAATCCTAGTATTACTTTGAGGGTGGAGGTGTGAGCCTCTGGATTTCCTTGTTGTGGATGTAGGCATCGTTCATTTTATTTTTTGGTTGAGCAAATGTGCATATTTGTATATGTGTATATCATTGTAAATATTGTATCAAGTTGTGTTATAAAGATCCATAGACAATATGAGTATTTGCTGGTTGAGGCAAATATGCATGAGTATATATGTGGTTGTTATTGTAAATACCATAATGAGTTGTGATATAAAGCTCCTGTAAACTATATGTTTGTCATGTTTCAGTAGTGGTCATTGTAAATATTGCAATGAATTGTGTTATAAAGCTCCATGGGCAGTATGTTTTTGTCAGCGATATTTTGGTTATAGGTGTCATTGAACATCAAGGATGGTGTTCCCCCAAGGGGGAAGGTTCTATAACAACCCTGGTTAAAAATCCATGTAAAAATATATAATACAACGGTCATGGGACACGTATTCCAAGCTGAAGGGTGGGAAAAACATCCTAGTGGGTGTTCATTTCAGTTATTAAGACTAAGAGGAAAATGGAAAAGGCAATGGAAAAGGATTTGGAAAGGCATGAGGCATTAATTGGCATATTACTTATGAAAATAATGGAAATTAGGAGAAAAGGAAGGTGTTGAGGCCTCGAAAATCGCTGCCACAACAAAGGGGAAACCACCCGGTCCGGACCTTGAAAGCAGCTCCTTTTCCGTTTGGAATAGTGGCTCCGACTGGGGATAATGGGACCAGTTTCCCAATAATGGATAAAAGTGGGATGGACGAATAACTTATGAGGTATGATAGTGATAAGTGAACAACTAAAACTATCAGCGAAATATATAATAACTATAATCTAATCCCGGGACTTATCAATCTTTCAAAGCGTAGCGTTTGATAATCTGTGCTTTAAGGCAGGCATATAGATGACTCTAACACTAAAGCATAGACGTTTAAACCATTTAAGATTGCTCTGCATAATTAGTTATGCAGAGCGATAATAGCGAATTACTACACATTGTCATTCATATCATTGCTACATGCATGATTAAAAGAAAAGCATATCACAAAACATCCAATAGTGGAATGAAATGAAGATTTGTTGTTACAGCGCATACATGTATTCAACAATAGCAAAAGATAATAACACAACAATTCATATGAAAGGAAATAGGACAGATGCAGATAAAAGTACCATGTAAGCTGCTCAACAATCCGTTATATAAATCGCTATGTCGCAGTCCTTCCTTCAAACCAGAAAGCATTCCAAACAAGAGACAATAGTGCACAAATGCATAAAACAACCTTCTCGTCAAATTAAAGACTATTGGTCGAGTTTCACAAAAGAATATAGGCTGAAGCACAGTAGTGCAAACTTCAGCCTTTAAGTCTATTACAAAATTTTACGACCCTTTCCAAAACAATGAAAGGGTCTATAAATACTAGTCTAATCTAAATATCTAAGAAAAACTGAACAACTATGAAATTGGCATCAATAAATATTTCTCCATCTTTCTTGGCGATCTGGCAGTCGGAAGCAATGCTTCATTCGGTGGGCTCTTTCCCTTTAAACCTCAACTGACATATCGCAAGCATGGGCTGTACTTCTGGTGGAGTGTTGAGACGCGACGTGAGCTGGGCATCATATGTGGCATCCTGAAAGTCGGGGATTAGGCACTTGAGAGCATCTGTTAAACACTTAAGAGCCGACCTTTGAGTGTGCGGCTTGATTAGAAAGTGCCAATATGCGTCGGAGGTTAAAGTATTTACTCCAGCGATTAACTTTCTCTTTTCCTCCAGTCCATGATAACTTGTTTGTTCAATCATGTTCGTCGTGGTTATGCTTCCAGGTGTACACTGAGAGATCATGTTGGCCCAATAGAGTGTATTGTTGACCAAATCAATCATATTGTTGGCAATCATTTTACACCTTGAAGCTACCCTTTCCGCTTTCATTATTTGAGTGTTCCATTCCGTGAAGAGTATGTCTTTGAATGGCTCATAGATCCTAGGCAATTTTGCTTCTTTCCCCACATCAGTATCTTGCCAATCAAGATATGAAGTTATGGTTTCTTCGGTCTGATCTAGCTCATTTCTGGCTTTTTCAATTTGCTGACATACTGCTGTAGATACTTCACATAATGGCTCAGCCTCAGTTAGTTGTTGGCACAAGAGTCTAACCTGAGAGATTAATGCATTATTTATTTGAGCTGCCTCTACTCTGAAATCTTCGACTTTCTTAGTGCCCTTGATATCTTCGAGTTGTGCTAACAGTTGAGCGATTTGCTCATCCTTTGACTTCGTCATTTGCTCGTTTGCCGCTCTCAATTGTGCCAATGCCTCTGCTAATTCTTTCTGCTTTTGGATTACGCTCTGGTCAATCTTCTGTTTTTCAGTATGCAGTTGCTGGGTTAATACATTGTTTGCTTGCTGTTGTGCCAGCAACTGCTCTTCTACCTGTGTTACCTTGTTTCGCGTCTCGGCTACTTCTGCTTGCAATGCACAAATTTCCTGGTCCTTAGTCTTTAACAAAAGACTTACCTCCGATGCTTTATCAATAGTCGCTGCAGAATAAGCTCCCGCATACTGCGATAGCTTGGTTAGATCATCGGAGGGGTCCAATTCTTCCTTCCAGACTACATTCCCCGTAACTGTATGCTCAGGAAAGATGGAAGGTTGATCAAGCCTTCGTCTCTTCCTTGAGCGCTTAACAACCGCTTTGTGCCTACGGCTGTAGAAAACGTCCAGGGGAGGAATATCTTCCACCTGGAGCACAATCTGATCGGAAGGGTCTTTGGTGATTACCTCGAGCTCCTTTGAAATGGGTGGGCCGCTGGTTCCGCTTAGAACCTGAGAAGAAGTGGTGTCTGGTGCGTCTTTGGAGCCTTCCTTTCCACTGATAATGGAATCGAATTGATTCCATTGTTTCAGCAATTCAGGATCTATGGAGGTCTGGGATTTATTCTTCTCCTTTTCTTGTTCCAACCTCTTTTTCTCCTCCAACTCTTTCTGTTGCTGTTCTTCTAACTCCTTTCTCTGTTTCTCTTCTTGCTCTCTTCTTTGCTTATCTGCTAATTCCTTTTTCTGCCTATCTGCCAGTTCTTTCTTTTGTTTTTCTGCTTCTTCCTTCTTCCGCTGTTCCTGCATCTGCTTCTGCTTTTTCTGTTCTTGTTCTTTCTGCTGCTTATCCATTTGCTCCTTTCTCTGCTTCTCTGCCCGCTGCTTCTCTTGCCTTTCCTCCTGTTGTTTATTTTGTTCTTTATTTATAACAAGAGGTTGGCTTGTCTGTTTCTGACCTGGCTCGCTTGAGGAGGACGCTGAGGTTAATGTCGATAAATCCAGAGGCAGAGTTTGCAACCTCTGCTCTCTAAGTTTATTGAACTCAGTTAAATTCTCATCATTGTATCTCATCTTGGCAAGCTGCTTGGTTTGGCCTATTGAATCGGCAGCTACGAACAGGTCATCAAACTCATCCTCTTGGTGGTCAATCTTGGTCAATTTGGCCTGTTCTAGGGCATTGTAGGCAGTTTTATGTGGATCGTAGAGTCTGGCTGGCATAGTGGGCAGGGATAAAGCTTGCATCTTTCTTGCCTCCTTTTCTGCATGCTGAATATTATGCAGAGTAAAAACACCCATCTTCAAGGGAAAAGAGGGCCAGCCCCTCTTCTTCTCTTTCTTGAGTGTTTGGGTTACACTCTCGGCCATAATTTGGTAGGATATCTCTCGGGCTAACAGTTTGTCTGGAGCATATAGAGGGAGAACATGCGGTTTGGCTTGGCTTCCATAAACCCTAATATAGGTAAAATGCTCTTCTCCAAACCAACCTGCTACAACTGGTAAGTCGAAGGAAGCGAGATAGGAAATTTTGGGAATAGGCTAATCAAAAATGGAATAATGAACGGGAACCATAAAACCATTGCAAATTTGATACAAATGGTCCTTGTAAGAGGAGTTCCACAATTTCCGATGATACAAATGAATGGGCAAAGGGTCTTGGGTGGTCGATCTCCAACCGAGGATGGGAAACTCAGAGTTAAAGCACAATGTGTCCATAATGTAGGCACTATAATAAAATGGGGGGATTTTCCTTTCGGTGACTACAGATTTAGCTCTAAAATCCCGAACAGCTACAGTCAATTTATCAGAAAGAATGGTGGCCCAATCCATGATAAAACTATTAACATCGGCCTCCATCAGGGGAACCATTTCTATATCGAAATTGGCAGAATCATGTAATCCCCATAGTCTACACATCATAATTCCCGCATAGCAATAGGGAGAAGCCAAGGAATCGACGGAGTACTTACCTGAGCTTTCGTGCTTGTGTTTGGCCGGGTTCTGCCTCCAATCCCGAATGGGCTCAGATGGTACTTCATTCTCAGCTGCAAACTTCTCCACGAAGTCTTTGTTGTAGATTTTCTCTGGCTCGGGCAAATGATACATTTCCCTTAGGTGTTCTAGCTTAAATGACCCGAAAATTCGTCCGTCTCTTGTGTGGAACGTTCTGTTAATGATTGGAATTTCCTCAATTGCCCATCGCACTACATTAGTGTAGGGAAGGACTTGCTCTCTGGCCGCTATTCTGTGAAGAAAGGAATCAGCCAACTCTTTAAGAGTTGCATCGGACTTTTTGAATGGGTCTGCAGTAGCCACTGTCCCTGAAACTTTTGGTTGCTCAGCTTCTAGTAAATTATAGGTGCCCTGCCATGTAGTCTTGTTAAGACCAGTGCATGTAGTGTCTGAAACGAGGCCTTTGTTGCTATTTGTAGCAGCTTGACCTGCTACAGGTGTAACAGTAGAGCCCGTAGCCCTCTTGGATCTTTTCCCCATCATGCTTAAGCTTCTCTCAAAAGACGAATTCTACACAATTGCAAGAGAAATTGTAACAACATAATAACAATGATGCTACACAGCGAGATAGATATATCATTTGAAGCGTGCCAAGATTAATTTCCAAAAGTGGCTGCGGATCCAATCGATAAGAGGATATTGCAGATGCATTAATGGTGATTTGAGGCCAGCTACCCATTAAATGTGATGATTACGCTGTTATCCGGGTGAGTGACTCACTTAAGCGTGCAACAGATATTCTGACGGTTAAACGCAAGTGTTCATTAATCGAAGGGGCAAAATCTTTTAAATACACACGCATTACCTTATCCCTTGCATTAACGGCATTTTGGGATTCGCGCTTTATCAACCGGATATGAATATAAAATTGAAGCTTTAAGTGATGGCTTTTAAGACTGCCGACCACCGATGAGCGATATCGCATCGCCTCGGGGAATAGGTGCTGCACAATTATCACCAAATGATCGTGCCGACAACCGATAAGAGATATCGCATCGGGGGTAGGAACCGGGTGCCTCACCGAAGTACGTGGAATTCTGCCGACGGCCGATAGCGATATCGCATCGGGTCGGGTTTTAAATCATAAAGCGGTTTCACATGAGGTATCGCTGATAGCCGATCGCCGATATCGTGTCGCATCGGGACATGAGTTATGTGCCGTTAGTGGTGTGCATGTAACATTGCCGATCGCCGATAGCGATATCGCATCGGCGGAGACCAAAATGCCATTTGAATGCATCTCTCATATTGTTGCGATATGCGATCGCTTTATCGCAATAATAAAAGATTATTCATAATTTGAAACATTAATATCCCAAAAAGGCTTAAATATATGAAAACTCATTCGATTATGCGGCCTTTTTTGAACATACAAGCATTGATGCCAAAATTTTTAAAAGGGACCCATTCCATATGTTAATTTTTTGAAAATAAGAATGATATGAAATGGGGGGTTGTTGTAGGGCACAACAATTGGCGATTCGCTGGAAGAACCAGTTATCTCTGAAAGTAATGCAAACACTTAAGCTTTTCAAAACTAGAAACTCAATCAGAAGGGAAAACTTCTAATTTAACTGGATATTCGCGTGTTCTGAACCAAGTGAATTCTGTTAACTTCTTTCCTTTTGGTTTCGAGAAAAATAAATACATTCTAAGTCTTAAAATAGGCCTTTATTGGTTTATAATGATAAAACAAAAACTTTCCCAAATCAGCTTTTATAATTAACCCCTCTGTCATAGGTAGAGCCTCTGTTGCCAGCAAACGTTTATAGTCTCGACAGGGATACCTTTTAACCATAGTATTATTCACTTTTCCATTCACATAAGATTGTAGTTAACAGAATGAAACTAAAATATGTTCCCATATTTTATTTTTTTATCTGTTTTTTCTTCTTTGTCATTGATAAGATAAAAAGCCATTGTCCTGGTTTGGTGGCTAGCTATTGACAATGCCATTCACTGGTAATAATCTAACTGAACAAGCCGGCTCGTGATGAGACCTCTTGTCTTGAAATTTCAAGCCATTACCCTGTTATGATAGGCAGTATTGGTAATGTCAGTCAAACTACTTTCCTATGAACATGGTAAGCAGGCTTGTAATAAGACCTCTTATCTTTAATCTTCTATATTTTAGAATTACACTCTGAGTAACCATAAACTTTAGTGAATGGGGTGAACAATTTTCTCCTTAAGAGCAAATGGATGACAGGTTAAGAGTTGAAGATGCTGAAAATGGGTTAGTTTTCATCTTGAAATGAATAACCTTTGGAGACCAGTTTTTGAAACCCGAGAATGATTTACAGAACTTTTACCTTTCGAGAAGAGTCTTCAAAACGTTAGGTGGTGATTTCAGAACACACAGATATCTAGTTCTCTAGAAATTATTCCTTTTGGTTGAGGGTTCTACTATCTAGAAGCAAATATTTGTATTATTTTGTGAGACAGCTTTTTCAAACCAAGCTAAAGGTCAATGGAGATACTCTACAGTTTTATTTCCTATCGATCTTACAAACTACACAAACCTACAAAGAGGAGAAGGGATCACCTTCTCAATTAAAGAATTTCTTCAAGACCAGGCCATTAACAGGGAGAGAATCTCTCAACCCTGATAAATCTTGCAATATAAAGGTTGAATGGCCTATCTTGTCACAGATCTGAAATGGTCCAAGCCACATTTTCTGAAATTTGGTATGCTTACCTTTATCTTCATGGACCTTGTCCCATTTGAGAACTAAGTCACCAACTTGGAAGTGTTTGGAATCAGATGAGGTTAAGTCAAAGGATGCTTTGATCATTTGTTGATGTTTGGCGTGAGTGATTCTGGCTTTCTCCCTTTCTTCTTCTAATTTGAGAATTTGGTCATGTCTAAGTTGAATAGAGGAAGAAGGAGTCTCTTCGATGTACTGTACTAGGGCTAAAGAGGGTAGAACAAGATTGGTAGGAAATACTGCTTCTTTTCCATAAACTAGATTAAATGGGGAGGAACCTATAGAAGCCTTTTGTGTAACCCTATCAGCCCATAATGCAAACACTAGAGATTTGTGCCAGTTTCTATGATTCTGTTCAACAGTTCGCTTAATGATTTTGATGAGATTTTTATTAGTAGATTCTGCTAAACCATTTCCCTGGGGATAATAATTAGCAGAATATTTCAGTTTAAACCCCCTCTTAATAGCAAAATCATATATAGCATTTCCTGAGAAATAGGAAGCATTATAAAAAACGAGAGCGTTTGGGACACCAAACCTGGTAATGATGAATTGGTCTATGAACTCGATGATTGCCTCTGAATTTGCTGCCTTCAAAGGAATAGCCTCTACCCATTTGGTAAAATAATCGGTAGCAGTGAGGATATACCTGTGTTGTTTGGAAGATGGTGGAGTAATCTCTCCAATGATATCTAATCCCCATTGTTCAAATGGCTGTTCAATGTTGACAGGTTGCAGGGGGAAAGCTGATTTTCGTTGTCTTCCACTAGCAGTTTGGCAATTGAAGCATTTTCTTACGTATTCATGAGCATCTCGAAACAGAGTAGGCCAATAATATCCAGCATGAATAACTTTGTGGGCTGTTGTGTCCGCTCCAAAATGTCCTCCCGCTGGCCCATCATGTAGCTCCTGTAAAACTTTTTGAGCTTCAGGTTTCTCAAGACATCTTAACAGGATAGAATCATAATTTTGTCTAAAGAGCACATCATCAATGAGAGTGAAATTCTTCGCTTTTAACCTAATGGCCCTTTTATTTTTGTAAGATAAATTTGGAGGAGCATAACCATTTTTCAAATAAAATATTAAATCTGCATATTGAGATTCGGAATCAGTGACACTTATCTGATTGATTGATTGAGTCTGATCCATGTCGCTTGATTCAGGAATGTTTGATGCTCCTGCCAATATCCTGCAAAAACCTTGGCCCCTAACAATCTTTGCTGGCTTTATTTCTAGGTCATATTCTTGAAGCGCTGTGACCCAATTGGCTCTTCTTTCACCCAGTTCTTTTTGAATTAATAGTTGCCTTACCGCTGGGAAAGGGACTATAACTTTCGTGTGAGTTTTCAAAAGAAAGGGCCTGTAATGTTTAACTGCTTTGAACACAGCAAAGGCTTGTTTCTCGACATCGGAATAATTTAGTTCGGCACCCTGAAGATTTGAGCTAAAAAATGAAATGGGTGCTTCCAAGTTGTGAGCATTTGGCTGCGTGAGAACTGCAGCATAGGATACATCGGACGCAACGGTATACAATGTAAAATGATTAGAAAAATTGGGAGTATTCAAGGCTGGGGCATTGATTATTGATTGCTTGATAACATCAAAAGCTTGCTTTTCTTCTGGTCCCCATTTGAAGACTGAATTCTTCTTGATCATTGTCTGAAGTGGTAATACAATTTGAGAGAAATCTGGAACAAATCGTTTGACAAAATTAATCTGACCCAAAAATGACTGCATCGATTTTTTATTGTGTGGGAAAGGGATTTCAGAAATTTCCTTAATCCGATCAGGATCAATATAAATGCCATCTTTGGATACTATAAAGCCTAAGAGTTTTCCTTGGTCAAGAGCGAAGAAAGACTTCTTTGGGTTTAGAGAAATACCATATCTTTTGCATCGCTGAAAGATTTGATTTAAGTCATGCAAATGATTATATCTCTTTTTAGAATATACAGTAATATCGTCTAAGTAGACGACTACTGATCGATTAATCAACCCTTTGAAGGCTATATCCATGGCTCTCTGGAATGTCGCTCCCGCATTTATGAGTCCAAAAGGCATTTTCTGATATGCATAAGTTCCCCATTTTGTTCTGAATGTGGTTTTAAGTTGGTCATCAGGATGAACCAAAACTTGGTTGTATCCGGAGAATCCATCAAGAAAGGACATCAATTCAGAACCTGCTACTGATTGAAGAATTTGCTCCATAGTAGGTAACGGGAAATTATCTTTCAAGCTTGCTTTATTCAGGTTCCTGAAATCAATACAGATTCGAATGTCGCCATTCTTCTTTCTGACTGGCACCATATTAGAGACCCAATTTGAATGTCGGACCGGAAAGATAATTTTGGCTTTCAAGAGCTTATTAAGCTCCGACTTTATCTGGCTCTCCAAATTTGGATGTATTTTTCTTAATTTTTGCTGAATTGGTTTCTGATCAGGAAGCATAGGGATGGTATGCTGGATAATAGATGTATCATATGTCTTTAGGTCATCATATTTCCAAGCAAAGACCTGTTTGTTTTTTCTCAATAGTTTAATAAACGCTTCCTTTTCTTCTTGGGAAAGTCCTATTCCTAAGTTGATGTTTTGAGGAGCATCTTCTGTGCCTAGATTTATTAATTCAAACCTAAGGGTGGAACTTTGAAGCTTTGCATTAATTACAGGTTTAAACCTGTCTTTGATATCATAAAGGTCTTCAAGCTTCACCACAGGTTTGGGAATTGAATTTTCTTGAGGCGCTTGTTTCATCTGTAGATCGTGATCATCTTCCTCAATGACTTGATTGTCATAGGATTTTTCCGAAGTTAGAAACTGCAAGATATCTTCGTCATGGTTAAATACTCTCCAATTAGTGACATTGTCAGGAATTGAAGGCCTAAAAAGTAATTCTACAGAAAATCTATCAAGGCTGTAGTCTTCGGAAGGTAGAAGCTTAGAAGCTACATTGGCTAGTAGGTCGGCTGCTGAATTTTGTGACCTAGGAATGGAAGAAATGTTGAAGGCTGAAAAGTGTGAGGTAAGATCCTGCACTAGCGATTGATAATGCTTGAGGTGAGTCGAAAGGCAATGAATTGCATTTCTGACTTGTTTAACAATGATTTCCGAATTGCCGAACACTTTTAGATATCGCACTTCAAGGCCGATTGCCTTATATAAACCCTGGACCAGAGCTTCATATTCGGCTGTGTTATTAGTACACTCAAATTCTAACCTACAAGACAGCATTGTCTTCTCTCCTTGCGGGCTAACCAAAATGCAACCTGCTCCTGAGCCTTCACTGGACTTAGAGCCATCAAAATATAAAGACCAAAATAAAGGAATATTAACAAAAATATCTACATTTTTCTCAGCATCATTAAAACATCTGGACTTATCTGTTTGTGAAAAATTTTCAATTTGAGATGTAAAATGATTGACTGAAAAAGGAGATGGTTGGGCAACAAAGTTGCCAAAGAATGATTCGGACGAATAGTTCCCCAAAATATTGTTGTTGAATGCCACAGGTTGGTTTTCTTGCTCAAATTCAGTAACTGTGTGGGTCATATGCTTTTCCCGATCGATCCTTATTTGATTCGCTTTCCCTTGTAGGGAAGCCACATATGTGACCAATCTGTGGAAATATACCCATGCAGTTTTTCGGACCAATCTCTGCTTAAAATCAAACCATAAAATTCAGGTATGTCGGCAATTAAGATGTCAATCCTTTGAACAATTCTGGGGTCGGCTGACAACCTGATGGTTACAGAATTAATTTCTCCCACAACCTGCACTTTAGTCCTATCCAACTGTACAATATGAATGGCAGACTTCTGGGGTTCAATGTTCAGCTTAGAGCAAACTGAAGCTGGCATTATATTAGATGAGGCCCCTGAATCAATTAAACAGTTGTGCAGGTTTCTATTATAAATCTCATAAGTGAGCAGGAAGGGTGGAGTGTGAGAATTTGATTTATCTCCGATTAAAACTGAATCGGTAATTTCAACCATACCTGCAGGAGGCTGGCCTGAATCGTTGGCAGCTCTTGCACTGGGAAGGGGAGTAGAGGGAACAACATTTAATTCTTTAAGAAGTAGCTTTTGTTGATGTTTCAGTTTACTAAGTTCAAACATGGTTATATTTGCCTTAGTTTTCTTCATGTCATCAACAATGTTATATTCCATTGAATCGGATACCACTAGAGTCTTGGATGTTGAAGGAGAACTAGAAGTTGAAGGCTGGTTTTGAGGAACTACTACAGGTGACTTCTTTGGGGGAACTTTTTCCTTTGCTGTAGTAGCACCTGCGCTCCTCTTCTTTGAAGTTGCCTGGGCGGGTTCAGGAGTGCTTTTACTTCTTGTAGTAACCGGAAAGGCTTCTTCTTCATTCTCCATATCAGAGTTTGGGAGTATAAAATCCCACATTCCGTGGCATTCAGCTACTTCTTCTTCATCATCGGTCTGTGAAGATGTTTCCTCTTCCTCTTCTTCTTGGTCTGAATCAGCGTTAGATATAACATTGGGCGGCTTTGATTCGGTTTTCTTAAAAGTTCTAAATGGTCTTTTGCTTGAAGTTTCGGCCACCTGCTTCTTTATCTCAACCATTTCGTTAGACATTGTTTTAAGGACCTTTTGTAAACCTTCCATGTCATAGGGGTCCTTCGGGGTTTTCTTCTTGGAATCTTCTTTAAACGAGACTTTTTTAGCTTTTCTATCTTCCAAAGCAGCTTTCTTTTCTAGAGCATTGATGCGCTTTTCAACAGCAAGTGCCTCTCTCATGTTTTCAGCTAAGGTAGGTTTCCCAGCCCTGTCTACAAAAATGGCTATGTTGGCAGGTAGGGCAGTGATATACCATTCGCTTCGGATTTGTTCACTTGGTTTAGAAGCGGTAGGGATTTTATTCAGTAGTTTATTAAATCTGGCATTAAACTCTTTTATTGGTTCCCTGTGCTCTATTCTCAAATTGGAGAGGTCGTTTATTAAAGTTGCTAAGGACCTATCATCTCCATATTTGGTAAGAAACTGCTCTTGGCATGTATTCCAACTGGTAATCGAACCAGAAGGTAAGGAAAAATACCAGGATCCTGCTGATCCTTGTAAAGTGTAAGGGAAAAGTCTTACAACAACATCTTGCTCTGTCACTCCTTTTAGGTTAACTGCTAACATAAAGTTGTTGATGTGTTCTTCAGCCTGGGTCCCATCATCTGGATTGAATTTAGGCAGCCATTTTTCGGGATAATCGGGTAGATCATGCAAGGGTGCAGGCATATTGACTGCTCCTGGCCTAGTCCATGGATCTGCCATTATGATAGCAACAGTGGTTGAGACCACTGCTGGGATTCCGGATGTATGGGAAGGGATTAAAGATGAGGAGTGAGTGGATTGAGATATTGAGGCTTCTGACCCCTGGTGAACGACAATTTGTAATGGGGAAGTGGATGGTTGACCTCGCAGAGGAGAGAATGCAATGGAGGAGGTGGATGAAAGCCCTTCACTATCAGATCCTTCAGTAATTTTCTTTGCCCTTTTCCTTTTAGGTAAAGGAAACTCAGTGGGTTCAATACCGAGTTTTTCGCTCTGAAGTTTGGTGAGAGGGTGAGTGAGGTTGAACTGCGAAGTCGCACTGCTTTCTGATACCTCAGATTTCTGTGGTGAAATCGAGAAGCTCTGAAGTTTATGGATTAGAGACTGAACTTCAGGTGATTCAAGACTTAATTGTTCTGTGGTATGATGGGTTTGAGCAGTGGTAGTTGATCCCTCTTCCTCTCGTTCGGGTACCGGCGAACCAGTATACAAATGGGAAGATCGAGGGGATTCAGAGGGCGAAGTACTCTTGGAATGGCTTATAGGTTTGGACTTATGTTCCATTCACAGCTGAGGCCCTCCTTCTAGCGCCAATTTTGTTGAGGCCTCGAAAATCGCTGCCACAACAAAGGGGAAACCACCCGGTCCGGACCTTGAAAGCAGCTCCTTTTCCGTTTGGAATAGTGGCTCCGACTGGGGATAATGGGACCAGTTTCCCAATAATGGATAAAAGTGGGATGGACGAGTAACTTATGAGGTATGATAGTGATAAGTGAACAACTAAAACTATCAGCGAAATATATAATAACTATAATCTAATCCCGGGACTTATCAATCTTTCAAAGCGTAGCGTTTGATAATCTGTGCTTTAAGGCAGGCATATAGATGACTCTAACACTAAAGCATAGACGTTTAAACCATTTAAGATTGCTCTGCATAATTAGTTATGCAGAGCGATAATAGCGAATTACTACACATTGTCATTCATATCATTGCTACATGCATGATTAAAAGAAAGGCATATCACAAAACATCCAATAGTGGAATGAAATGAAGATTTGCTGTTACAGCGCATACATGTATTCAACAATAGCAAAAGATAATAACACAGCAATTCATATGAAAGGAAAGAGGACAGATGCAGATAAAAGTACCATGTAAGCTGCTCAACAATCCATTATATAAATCGCTATGTCGCAGTCCTTCCTTCAAACCAGAAAGCATTCCAAACAAGAGACAATAGTGCACAAATGCATAAAACAACCTTCTCGTCAAATTAAGGACTATTGGTCGAGTTTCACAAAAGAATATAGGCTGAAGCACAGTAGTGCAAACTTCAGCCTTTAAGTCTATTACAAAATTTTACGACCCTTTCCAAAACAATGAAAGGGTCTATAAATACTAATCTAATCTAAATATCTAAGAAAAACTGAACAGCTATGAAATTGGCATCAATAAATATTTCTCCATCTTTCTTGGCGATCTGGCAGTCGGCAGCAATGCTTCATTCGGTGGGCTCTTTGCCTTTAAACCTCAACTGACATATCGCAAGCATGGGCTGTACTTCCGGTGGAGTGTTGAGACGCGACGTGAGCTGGGCATCATATGTGGCATCCTGAAAGTCGGGGATTAGGCACTTGAGAGCATCTGTTAAACACTTAAGAGCCGACCTTTGAGTGTGCGGCTTGATTAGAAAGTGCCAATATGCGTCGGAGGTTAAAGTATTTACTCCAGCGATTAACTTTCTCTTTTCCTCCAGTCCATGATAACTTGTTTGTTCAATCATGTTCGCCGTGGTTATGCTTCCAGGTGTACACTGAGAGATCATGTTGGCCCAATAGAGTGTATTGTTGACCAAATCAATCATATTGTTGGCAATCATTTTACACCTTGAAGCTGCCCTTTCCGCTTTCATCATTTGAGTGTTCCATTCCGTGAAGAGTATGTCTTTGAATGGCTCATAGATCCTAGGCAATTTTGCTTCTTTCCCCACATCAGTATCTTGCCAATCAAGATATGAAGTTATGGTTTCTTCGGTCTGATCTAGCTCATTTCTGGCTTTTTCAATTTGCTGACATACTGCTGTAGATACTTCACATAATGGCTCAGCCTCAGTTAGTTGTTGGCACAAGAGTCTAACCTGAGAGATTAATGCATTATTTATTTGAGCTGCCTCTGCTCTGAAATCTTCGACTTTCTTAGTGCCCTTGATATCTTCGAGCTGTGCTAACAGTTGAGCGATTTGCTCATCCTTTGACTTCGTCATTTGCTCGTTTGCCGCTCTCAATTGTGCCAATGCCTCTGTTAATTCTTTCTGCTTCTGGATTGCGCTCTGGTCAATCTTCTGTTTTTCAGTCTGCAGTTGCTGGGTTAATACATTGTTTGCTTGCTGTTGTGCCAGCAACTGCTCTTCTACCTGTGCTGCCTTGTTTCGCGCTTCGGCTACTTCTGCTTGCAATGCACAAATTTCCTGGTCCTTAGTCTTTAACAAAAGACTTACCTCCGATGCTTTATCAATAGTCGCTGCAGAATAAGCTCCCGCATACTGCGATAGCTTGGTTAGATCATCGGAGGGGTCCAATTCTTCCTTCCAGACTACATTCCCCGTAACTGTCTGCTCAGGAAAGATGGAAGGTTGATCAAGCCTTCGTCTCTTCCTTGAGCGCTTAACAACCGCTTTGTGCCTAGGGCTGTAGAAAACGTCCAGGGGAGGAATATCTTCCACCTGGAGCACAATCTGATCGGAAGGGTCTTTGGTGATTACCTCGAGCTCCTTTGAAATGGGTGGGCCGCTGGTTCCGCTTAGAACCTGAGAAGAAGTGGTGTCTGGTGCGTCTTTGGAGCCTTCCTTTCCACTGATAATGGAATCGAATTGATTCCATTGTTTCAGCAATTCAGGATCTATGGAGGTCTGGGATTTACTCTTCTCCTTTTCTTGTTCCAACCTCTTTTGCTCCTCCAACTCTTTCTGTTGCTGTTCTTCTAACTCCTTTCTCTGTTTCTCTTCTTGCTCTCTTCTTTGCTTATCTGCTAATTCCTTTTTCTGCCTATCTGCCAGTTCTTTCTTTTGTTTTTCTTCTTCTTCCTTCTTCCGCTGTTCCTCCATCTGCTCTTTCTGCTGCTTATCCATTTGCTCCTTTCTCTGCTTCTCTGCCTGCTGCTTCTCTTGCCTTTCCTCCTGTTGTTTATTTTGTTCTTTATTTATAACAGGAGGTTGGCTTGTCTGTTTCTGACCTGGCTCGCTTGAGGAGGACGCTGAGGTTAATGACAATAAATCTAGAGGCAGAGTTTGCAACCTCTGCTCTCTAAGTTTATTGAACTCAGTTAAATTCTCATCATTGTATCTCATCTTGGCAAGCTGCTTGGTTTGGCCTATTGAATCGGCAGCTACGAACAGGTCATCAAACTCATCCTCTTGATGGTCAATCTTGGTCAATTTGGCCTGTTCTAGGGCATTGTAGGCAGTTTTATGTGGATCATAGAGTCTGGCTGGCATAGTGGGCAGGGATAAAGCTTGCATCTTTGTTGCCTCCTTTTCTGCATGCTGAATATTATGCAGAGTAAAAACACCCATCCTCAAGGGAAAAGAGGGCCAGCCCCTCTTCTTCTCTTTCTTGAGTGTTTGGGTTACACTCTCGGCCATAATTTGGTAGGATATCTCTCGGGCTAACAGTTTGTCTGGAACATATAGAGGGAGAACATGCGGTTTGGCTTGGCTTCCATAAACCCTAATATAGGTAAAATGCTCTTCTCCAAACCAACCTGCTACAGCTGGTAAGTCGAAGGAAGCGAGATAGGAAATTTTGGGAATAGGCCGATCAAAAATGGAATAATGAATGGGAACCATAAAACCATTGCAAATTTGATACAAATGGTCCTTGTAAGAGGACTTCCACAATTTCCGATGATACAAATGAATGGGCAAAGGGTCTTGGGTGGTCCATCTCCAACCGAGGATGGGAAACTCAGAGTTAAAACACAATGTGTCCATAATGTAGGCACTATAATAAAATGGGGGGATTTTCCTTTCGGTGACTACAGATTTAGCTCTAAAATCCCGAACAGCTACAGTCAATTTATCAGAAAGAATGGTGGCCCAATCCATGATAAAACTATTAACAGCGGCCTCCATCAGGGGAACCATTTCTATATCGAAATTGGCAGAATCATGTAATCCCCATAGCCTACACATCATAATTCCCGCATAGCAATAGGGAGAAGCCAAGGAATCGACGGAGTACTTACCCGAGCTTTCGTGCTTGTGTTTGGCCGGGTTCTGCCTCCAATCCCGAATGGGCTCAGATGGTACTTCATTTTCAGCTGCAAACTTCTCCACGAAGTCTTTGTTGTAGATTTTCTCTGGCTCGGGCAAATGATACATTTCCCTTAGGTGCTCTGGCTTAAACGACCCGAAAATCCGTCCGTCTCTTGTGTGGAACGTTCTGTCAATGATTGGAATTTCCTCAATTGCCCATCGCACTACATCAGTGTAGGGAAGGACTTGCTCTCTGGCCGCTATTCTGTGAAGAAAGGAATCAGCCAACTCTTTAAGAGTTGCATCGGACTTTTTGAGTGGGTCCGCAGTAGCCACTGTCCCTGAAACTTTTGGTTGCTCAGCTTCTAGTAAATTATATGTGCCCTGCCATGTAGTCTTGTTAAGACCAGTGCATGTAGTGTCTGAAACGAGGCCTTTCTTGCTATTTGCAGCAGCTTGACCTGCTACAGGTGTAACAGTAGAGCCCGTAGCCCTCTTGGATCTTTTCCCCATCATGCTTAAGCTTCTCTCAAAAGACGAATTCTACACAATTGCAAGAGAAATCGTAACAACATAATAACAATGACGCTACACAGCGGGATAGATATATCATTTGAAGCGTGCCAAGATTAATTTCCAAAAGTGGCTGCGGATCCAATCGCTAAGAGGATATTGCAGATGCATTAATGGTGATTTGAGGCCTGCTACCCATTAAATGTGATGATTACACCGTTATCCGGGTGAATGACTCACTTAAGCGTGCAACAGATATTCTGGCGGTTAAACGCAGGTGTTCATTAATCGAAGGGGCAAAATCTTTTAAATACACACGCATTACCTTATCCCTTGCATTAACGGCATTTTGGGATTCGCGCTTTGTCAACCGGATATGAATATAAAATTAAAGCTTTAAGTGATGGCTTTTAAGACTGCCGACCACCGATGAGCGATATCGCATCGCTTCGGGGAATAGGTGCTGCACAATTATCACCAAATGATCGTGCCGACAGCCGATAAGCGATATCGCATCGGGGGTAGGAACCGGGTGCCTCACCGAAGTACGTGGAATTCTGCCGACGGCCGATAGCGATATCGCATCGGGTCGGGTTTTAAATCATAAAGCGGTTTCACATGAGGTATCGCCGATAGCCGATCGCCGATATCGCGTCGCGTCGGGACATGAGTTATGTGCCGTTAGTGGTGTGCATGTAACATTGCCGATCGCCGATAGCGATATCGCATCGGCGGAGACCAAAATGCCATTTGAATGCATCTCTCATGTTGTTGCGATATGCGATCTTGCGATCGCTTTATCGCAATAACAAAAGATTATTTATTATTTGAAACATTAATATCCCAAAAAGGCTTAAATATATGAAAACTCATTTGATTATGCGGCCTTTTTTGAACATACAAGCATTGATGCCAAAATTTTTAAAAGGGACCCATTCCATATGTTAATTTTTTGAAAATAAGAATGATATGAAATGGGGGGTTGTTGTAGGGCACAACAATTGGCGATTCGCTGGAAGAACCAGTTATCTCTGAAAGTAATGCAAACACTTAAGCTTTTCAAAACTAGAAACTCAATCAGAAGGGAAAACTTCTAATTTAACTGGATATTCGCGTGTTCTGAACCAAGTGAATTCTGTTAACTTCTTTCCTTTTGGTTTCGAGAAAAATAAATACATTCTAAGTCTTAAAATAGGCCTTTATTGGTTTATAATGATAAAACAAAAACTTTCCCAAATCAGCTTTTATAATTAACCCCTCTGTCATAGGTAGAGCCTCTGTTGCCAGCAAACGTTTATAGTCTCGACAGGGATACCTTTTAACCATAGTATTATTCACTTTTCCATTCACATAAGATTGTAGTTAACAGAATGAAACTAAAATATGTTCCCATATTTTATTTTTTTATCTGTTTTTTCTTCTTTGTCATTGATAAGATAAAAAGCCATTGTCCTGGTTTGGTGGCCAGCTATTGACAATGCCATTCACTGGTAATAATTTAACTGAACAAGCCGGCTCGTGATGAGACCTCTTGTCTTGAAATTTCAAGCCATTACCCTGTTATGATAGGCAGTATTGGTAATGTCAGTCAAACTACTTTCCTATGAACATGGTAAGCAGGCTTGTAATAAGACCTCTTATCTTTAATCTTCTATATTTTAGAATTACACTCTGAGTAACCATAAACTTTAGTGAATGGGGTGAACAATTTTCTCCTTAAGAGCAAATGGATGACAGGTGAAGAGTTGAAGATGCTGAAAATGGGTTAGTTTTCATCTTAAAATGAATAACCTTTGGAGACCAGTTTTTGAAAACCGAGAATGATTTACAGAACTTTTACCTTTCGAGAAGAGTCTTCAAAACGTTAGGTGGTGATTTCAGAACAAACAGATATCTAGTTCCCTAGAAATTATTCCTTTTGGTTGAGGGTTCTACTATCTAAAAGCAAATATTTGTATTATTTTGTGAGACAACTTTTTCAAACCAAGCTAAAGGTCAATGGAGATACTCTACAGTTTTATTTCCTATCGATCCTACAAACTACACAAATCTACAAAGAGGAGAAGGGATCACCTTCTCAATTAAAGAATTTCTTCAAGACCAGGCCATTAACAGGGAGAGAATCTCTCAACCCTGATAAATCTTGCAATATAAAGGTTGAATGGCCTATCTTGTCACAGATCTGAAATGGTCCAAGCCACATTTTCTGAAATTTGGTATGCTTACCTTTATCTTCATGGGCCTTGTCCCATTTGAGAACTAAGTCACCAACTTGGAAGTGTTTGGAATCGGATGAGGTTAAGTCAAAGGATGCTTTGATCATTTGTTGATGTTTGGCGTGAGTGATTCTGGCTTTCTCCCTTTCTTCTTCTAATTTGAGAATTTGGTCATGTCTAAGTTGAATAGAGGAAGAAGGAGTCTCTTCGATGTACTGTACTAGGGCTAAAGAGGGTAGAACAAGATTGGTAGGCAATACTGCTTCTTTTCCATAAACTAGATTAAATGGGGAGGAACCTATAGAAGCCTTTTGTGTAACCCTATCAGCCCATAATGCAAACACTAGAGATTTGTGCCAGTTTCTATGATTCTGTTCAACAGTTCGCTTAATGATTTTGATGAGATTTTTATTAGTAGATTCTGCTAAACCATTTCCCTGGGGATAATAATTAGCAGAATATTTCAGTTTAAACCCCCTCTTAATAGCAAAATCATATATAGCATTTCCTGAGAAATAGGAAGCATTATAAAAAACGAGAGCGTTTGGGACACCAAACCTGGTAATGATGAATTGGTCTATGAACTCGATGATTGCCTCTGAATTTGCTGCCTTCAAAGGAATAGCCTCTACCCATTTGGTAAAATAATCGGTAGCAGTGAGGATATACCTGTGTTGTTTGGAAGATGGTGGAGTAATCTCTCCAATGATATCTAATCCCCATTGTTCAAATGGTTGTTCAATGTTGACAGGTTGCAGGGGAAAGCTGATTTCCGTTGTCTTCCACTAGCAGTTTGGCAATTGAAGCATTTTCTTACGTATTCATGAGCATCTCTAAACAGAGTAGGCCAATAATATCCAGCATGAATAACTTTGTGGGCTGTTGTGTCCGCTCCAAAATGTCCTCCCGCTGGCCCATCATGTAGCTCCTGTAAAACCTTTTGAGCTTCAGGTTTCTCAAGACATCTTAACAGGATAGAATCATAATTTTGTCTAAAGAGCACATCATCAATGAGAGTGAAATTCTTCGCTTTTAACCTAATGGCCCTTTTATTTTTGTAAGATAAATTTGGAGGAGCATAACCATTTTTCAAATAAAATATTAAATCTGCATATTGAGATTCGGAATCAGTGACACTTATCTGATTGATTGATTGAGTCTGATCCATGTCGCTTGATTCAGGAATGTTTGATGCTCCTGCCAATATCCTGCAAAAACCTTGGCCCCTAACAATCTTTGCTGGCTTTATTTCTAGGTCATATTCTTGAAGTGCTGTGACCCAATTGGCTCTTCTTTCACCCAGTTCTTTTTGAATTAATAGTTGCCTTACCGCTGGGAAAGGGACTATAACTTTCGTGTGAGTTTTCAAAAGAAAGGGCCTGTAATGTTTAACTGCTTTGAACACAGCAAAGGCTTGTTTCTCCACATCGGAATAATTTAGTTCGGCACCCTGAAGATTTGAGCTAAAAAATGAAATGGGTGCTTCCAAGTTGTGAGCATTTGGCTGCGTGAGAACTGCAGCATAGGATACATCGGACGCAACGGTATACAATGTAAAATGATTAGAAAAATTGGGAGTATTCAAGGCTGGGGCATTGATTATTGATTGCTTGATAACATCAAAAGCTTGCTTTTCTTCTGGTCCCCATTTGAAGACTGAATTCTTCTTGATCATTGTCTGAAGTGGTAATACAATTTGAGAGAAATCTGGAACAAATCGTTTGACAAAATTAATCTGACCCAAAAATGACTGCATCGATTTTTTATTGTGTGGGAAAGGGATTTCAGAAATTTCCTTAATCCGATCAGGATCAATATAAATGCCATCTTTGGATACTATAAAGCCTAAGAGTTTTCCTTGGTCAAGAGCAAAGAAAGACTTCTTTGGGTTTAGAGAAATACCATATCTTTTGCATCGCTGAAAGATTTGATTTAAGTCATGCAAATGATTATATCTCTTTTTAGAATATACAGTAATATCGTCTAAGTAGACGACTACTGATCGATTAATCAACCCTTTGAAGGCTATATCCATGGCTCTCTGGAATGTCGCTCCCGCATTTATGAGTCCAAAAGGCATTTTCTGATATGCATAAGTTCCCCATTTTGTTCTGAATGTGGTTTTAAGTTGGTCATCAGGATGAACCAAAACTTGGTTGTATCCGGAGAATCCATCAAGAAAGGACATCAATTCAGAACCTGCTACTGATTGAAGAATTTGCTCCATAGTAGGTAACGGGAAATTATCTTTCAAGCTTGCTTTATTCAGGTTCCTGAAATCAATACAGATTCGAATGTCGCCATTCTTCTTTCTGACTGGCACCATATTAGAGACCCAATTTGAATGTCGGACCGGAAAGATAATTTTGGCTTTCAAGAGCTTATTAAGCTCCGACTTTATCTGGCTCTCCAAATTTGGATGTATTTTTCTTAATTTTTGCTGAATTGGTTTCTGATCAGGAAGCATAGGGATGGTATGCTGGATAATAGATGTATCATATGTCTTTAGGTCATCATATTTCCAAGCAAAGACCTGTTTGTTTTTTCTCAATAGTTTAATAAATGCTTCCTTTTCTTCTTGGGAAAGTCCTATTCCTAAGTTGATGTTTTGAGGAGCATCTTCTGTGCCTAGATTTATTAATTCAAACCTAAGGGTGGAACTTTGAAGCTTTGCATTAATTACAGGTTTAAACCTGTCTTTGATATCATAAAGGTCTTCAAGCTTCACCACGGGTTTGGGAATTGAATTTTCTTGAGGCGCTTGTTTCATCTGTAGATCGTGATCATCTTCCTCAATGACTTGATTGTCATAGGATTTTTCCGAAGTTAGAAACTGCAAGATATCTTCGTCATGGTTAAATACTCTCCAATTAGTGACATTGTCAGGAATTGAAGGCCTAAAAAGTAATTCTACAGAAAATCTATCAAGGCTGTAGTCTTCGGAAGGTAGAAGCTTAGAAGCTACATTGGCTAGTAGGTCGGCTGCTGAATTTTGTGACCTAGGAATGGAAGAAATGTTGAAGGCTGAAAAGTGTGAGGTAAGATCCTGCACTAGCGATTGATAATGCTTAAGGTGAGTCGAAAGGCAATGAATTGCATTTCTGACTTGTTTAACAATGATTTCCGAATCGCCGAACACTTTTAGATATCGCACTTCAAGGCCGATCGCTTTATATAAACCCTGGACCAAAGCTTCATATTCGGCTGTGTTATTAGTACACTCAAATTCTAACCTACAAGACAGCATTGTCTTTTCTCCTTGCGGGCTAACCAAAATGCAACCTGCTCCTGAGCCTTCACTGGACTTAGAGCCATCAAAATATAAAGACCAAAATAAAGGAGTATTAACAAAAATATCTACATTTTTCTCAGCATCATTAAAACATCTGGACTTATCTGTTTGTGAAAAATTTTCAATTTGAGATGTAAAATGATTGACTGAAAAAGGAGATGGTTGGGCAACAAAGTTGCCAAAGAATGATTCGGACGAATAGTTCCCCAAAATATTGTTGTTGAATGCCACAGGTTGGTTTTCTTGCTCAAATTCAGTAACTGTGTGGGTCATATGCTTCTCCCGATCGATCCTTATTTGATTCGGCTTTCCCTTGTAGGGAAGCCACATATGTGACCAATCTGTGGAAATATACCCATGCAGTTTTTCGGACCAATCTCTGCTTAAAATCAAACCATAAAATTCAGGTATGTCAGCAATTAAGATGTCAATCCTTTGAACAATTCTGGGGTCGGCTGACAACCTGATGGTTACAGAATTAATTTCTCCCACAACCTGCACTTTAGTCCTATCCAACTGTACAATATGAATGGCAGACTTCTGGGGTTCAATGTTCAGCTTAGAGCAAACTGAAGCTGGCATTATATTAGATGAGGCCCCTGAATCAATTAAACAGTTGTGCAGGTTTCTATTATAAATCTCATAAGTGAGCAGGAAGGGTGGAGTGTGAGAATTTGATTTATCTCCGATTAAAACTGAATCGGTAATTTCAACCATACCTGCAGGAGGCTGGCCTGAATCGTTGGCAGCTCTTGCACTGGGAAGGGGAGTAGAGGGAACAACATTTAATTCTTTAAGAAGTAGCTTTTGTTGATGTTTCAGTTTACTAAGTTCAAACATGGTTATATTTGCCTTAGTTTTCTTCATGTCATCAACAATGTTATATTCCATTGAATCGGATACCACTAGAGTCTTAGATGTTGGAGGAGAACTAGAAGTTGAAGGCTGGTTTTGAGGAACTACTACAGGTGACTTCTTTGGGGGAACTTTTTCCTTTGTTGTAGTAGCACCTGCGCTCCTCTTCTTTGAAGTTGCCTGGGCGGGTTCAGGAGTGCTTTTACTTCTTGTAGTAACCGGAAAGGCTTCTTCTTCATTCTCCATATCAGAGTTTGGGAGTATAAAATCCCACATTCCGTGGCATTCAGCTACTTCTTCTTCATCATCGGTCTGTGAAGATGTTTCCTCTTCCTCTTCTTCTTGGTCTGAATCAGCGTTAGATATAACATTGGGCGGCTTTGATTCGGTTTTCTTAAAAGTTCTAAATGGTCTTTTGCTTGAAGTTTCGGCCACCTGCTTCTTTATCTCAACCATTTCGTTAGACATTGTTTTAAGGACCTTTTGTAAACCTTCCATGTCATAGGGGTCCTTCGGGGTTTTCTTCTTGGAATCTTCTTTAAACGAGACTTTTTTAGCTTTTCTATCTTCCAAAGCAGCTTTCTTTTCTAGAGCATTGATGCGCTTTTCAACAGCAAGTGCCTCTCTCATGTTTTCAGCTAAGGTAGGTTTCCCAGCCCTGTCTACAAAAATGGCTATGTTGGCAGGTAGGGCAGTGATATACCATTCGCTTCGGATTTGTTCACTTGGTTTAGAAGCGGTAGGGATTTTATTCAGTAGTTTATTAAATCTGGCATTAAACTCTTTTATTGGTTCCCTGTGCTCTATTCTCAAATTGGAGAGGTCGTTTATTAAAGTTGCTAAGGACCTATCATCTCCATATTTGGTAAGAAACTGCTCTTGACATGTATTCCAACTGGTAATCGAACCAGAAGGTAAGGAAAAATACCAGGATCCTGCTGATCCTTGTAAAGTGTAAGGGAAAAGTCTTACAACAACATCTTGCTCTGTCACTCCTTTTAGGTTAACTGCTAACATAAAGTTGTTGATGTGTTCTTCAGCCGGGGTCCCATCATCTGGATTGAATTTAGGCAGCCATTTTTCGGGATAATTGGGTAGATCATGCAAGGGTGCAGGCATATTGACTGCTCCTGGCGTAGTCCATGGATCTGCCATTATGATAGCAACAGTGGTTGAGACCACTGCTGGGATTCCGGATGTATGGGAAGGGATTAAAGATGAGGAGTGAGTGGATTGGGATATTGAGGCTTCTGACCCCTGGTGAACGACAATTTGTAATGGGGAAGTGGATGGTTGACCTCGCAGAGGAGAGAATGCAATGGAGGAGGTGGATGAAAGCCCTTCACTATCAGATCCTTCAGTAATTTTCTTTGCCCTTTTCCTTTTAGGTAAAGGAAACTCAGTGGGTTCAATACCGAGTTTTTCGCTCTGAAGTCTGGTGAGAGGGTGAGTGAGGTTGAACTGCGAAGTCGCACTGCTTTCTGATACCTCAGATTTCTGTGGTGAAATCGAGAAGCTCTGAAGTTTATGGATTAGAGACTGAACTTCAGGTGATTCAAGACTTAATTGTTTTGTGGTATGATGGGTTTGAGCAGTGGTAGTTGATTCCTCTTCTTCTTGTTCGGGTACCGGCGAACCAGTATACAAATGGGAAGATCGAGGGGATTCAGAGGGCGAAGTACTCTTGGAATGGCTTATAGGTTTGGACTTATGTTCCATTCACAGCTGAGGCCCTCCTTCTAGCGCCAATTTTGTTGAGGCCTCGAAAATCGCTGCCACAACAAAGGGGAAACCACCCGGTCCGGACCTTGAAAGCAGCTCCTTTTCCGTTTGGAATAGTGGCTCCGACTGGGGATAATGGGACCAGTTTCCCAATAATGGATAAAAGTGGGATGGACGAGTAACTTATGAGGTATGATAGTGATAAGTGAACAACTAAAACTATCAGCGAAATATATAATAACTATAATCTAATCCCGGGACTTATCAATCTTTCAAAGCGTAGCGTTTGATAATCTGTGCTTTAAGGCAGGCATATAGATGACTCTAACACTAAAGCATAGACGTTTAAACCATTTAAGATTGCTCTGCATAATTAGTTATGCAGAGCGATAATAGCAAATTACTACACATTGTCATTCATATCATTGCTACATGCATGATTAAAAGAAAAGCATATCACAAAACATCCAATAGTGGAATGAAATGAAGATTTGTTGTTACAGCGCATACATGTATTCAACAATAGCAAAAGATAATAACACAGCAATTCATATGAAAGGAAAGAGGACAGATGCAGATAAAAGTACCATGTAAGCTGCTCAACAATCCATTATATAAATCGCTATGTCGCAGTCCTTCCTTCAAACCAGAAAGCATTCCAAACAAGAGACAATAGTGCACAAATGCATAAAACAGCCTTCTCGTCAAATTAAGGACTATTGGTCGAGTTTCACAAAAGAATATAGGCTGAAGCACAGTAGTGCAAACTTCAGCCTTTAAGTCTATTACAAAATTTTACGACCCTTTCCAAAACAATGAAAGGGTCTATAAATACTAATCTAATCTAAATATCTAAGAAAAACTGAACAACTATGAAATTGGCATCAATAAATATTTCTCCATCTTTCTTGGCGATCTGGCAGTCGGCAGCAATGCTTCATTCGGTGGGCTCTTTGCCTTTAAACCTCAACTGACATATCGCAAGCATGGGCTGTACTTCCGGTGGAGTGTTGAGACGCGACGTGAGCTGGGCATCATATGTGGCATCCTGAAAGTTGGGGATTAGGCACTTGAGAGCATCTGTTAAACACTTAAGAGCCGACCTTTGAGTGTGCGGCTTGATTAGAAAGTGCCAATATGCGTCGGAGGTTAAAGTATTTACTCCAGCGATTAACTTTCTCTTTTCCTCCAGTCCATGATAACTTGTTTGTTCAATCATGTTCGCCGTGGTTATGCTTCCAGGTGTACACTGAGAGATCATGTTGGCCCAATAGAGTGTATTGTTGACCAAATCAATCATATTGTTGGCAATCATTTTACACCTTGAAGCTGCCCTTTCCGCTTTCATCATTTGAGTGTTCCATTCCGTGAAGAGTATGTCTTTGAATGGCTCATAGATCCTAGGCAATTTTGCTTCTTTCCCCACATCAGTATCTTGCCAATCAAGATATGAAGTTATGGTTTCTTCGGTCTGATCTAGCTCATTTCTGGCTTTTTCAATTTGCTGACATACTTCTGTAGATACTTCACATAATGGCTCAGCCTCAGTTAGTTGTTGGCACAAGAGTCTAACCTGAGAGATTAATGCATTATTTATTTGAGCTGCCTCTGCTCTGAAATCTTCGACTTTCTTAGTGCCCTTGATATCTTCGAGTTGTGCTAACAGTTGAGCGATTTGCTCATCCTTTGACTTCGTCATTTGCTCGTTTGCTGCTCTCAATTGTGCCAATGCCTCTGTTAATTCTTTCTGCTTTTGGATTGCGCTCTGGTCAATCTTCTGTTTTTCAGTATGCAGTTGCTGGGTTAATACATTGTTTGCTTGCTGTTGTGCCAGCAACTGCTCTTCTACCTGTGTTACCTTGTTTCGCATCTCGGCTACTTCTGCTTGCAATGCACAAATTTCCTGGTCCTTAGTCTTTAACAAAAGACTTACCTCCGATGCTTTATCAATAGTCGCTGCAGAATAAGCTCCCGCATACTGCGATAGCTTGGTTAGATCATCGGAGGGGTCCAATTCTTCCTTCCAGACTACATTCCCCGTAACTGTATGCTCAGGAAAGATGGAAGGTTGATCAAGCCTTCGTCTCTTCCTTGAGCGCTTAACAACCGCTTTGTGCCTAGGGCTGTAGAAAACGTCCAGGGGAGGAATATCTTCCACCTGGAGCACAATCTGATCGGAAGGGTCTTTGGTGATTACCTCGAGCTCCTTTGAAATGGGTGGGCCGCTGGTTCCGCTTAGAACCTGAGAAGAAGTGGTGTCTGGTGTGTCTTTGGAGCCTTCCTTTCCACTGATAATGGAATCGAATTGATTCCATTGTTTCAGCAATTCAGGATCTATGGAGGTCTTGGATTTATTCTTCTCCTTTTCTTGTTCCAACCTCTTTTGCTCCTCCAACTCTTTCTGTTGCTGTTCTTCTAACTCCTTTCTCTGTTTCTCTTCTTGCTCTCTTCTTTGCTTATCTGCTAATTCCTTTTTCTGCCTATCTGCCAGTTCTTTCTTTTGTTTTTCTTCTTCTTCCTTCTTCCGCTGTTCCTCCATCTGCTTCTGCTTTTTCTGTTCTTGTTCTTTCTGCTGCTTATCCATTTGCTCCTTTCTCTGCTTCTCTGCCTGCTGCTTCTCTTGCCTTTCCTCCTGTTGTTTATTTTGTTCTTTATTTATAACAGGAGGTTGGCTTGTCTGTTTCTGACCTGGCTCGCTTGAGGAGGACGCTGAGGTTAATGTCGATAAATCCAGAGGCAGAGTTTGCAACCTCTGCTCTCTAAGTTTATTGAACTCAGTTAAATTCTCATCATTGTATCTCATCTTGGCAAGCTGCTTGGTTTGGCCTATTGAATCGGCAGCTACGAACAGGTCATCAAACTCATCCTCTTGGTGGTCAATCTTGGTCAATTTGGCCTGTTTTAGGGCATTGTAGGCAGTTTTATGTGGATCATAGAGTCTGGTTGGCATAGTGGGCAGGGATAAAGCTTGCATCTTTGTTGCCTCCTTTTCTGCATGCTGAATATTATGCAGAGTAAAAACACCCATCTTCAAGGGAAAAGAGGGCCAGCCCCTCTTCTTCTCTTTCTTAAGTGTTTGGGTTACACTCTCAGCCATAATTTGGTAGGATATCTCTCGGGCTAACAGTTTGTCTGGAACATAAAGAGGGAGAACATGCGGTTTGTCTTGGCTTCCATAAACCCTAATATAGGTAAAATGCTCTTCTCCAAACCAACCTGCTACAGCTGGTAAGTCGAAGGAAGCGAGATAGGAAATTTTGGGAATAGGCCGATCAAAAATGGAATAATGAACGGGAACCATAAAACCATTGCAAATTTGATACAAATGGTCCTTGTAAGAGGACTTCCACAATTTCCGATGATACAAATGAATGGGCAAAGGGTCTTGGGTGGTCCATCTCCAACCGAGGATGGGAAACTCAGAGTTAAAGGACAATGTGTCCATAATGTAGGCACTATAATAAAATGGGGGGATTTTCCTTTCGGTGACTACAGATTTAGCTCTAAAATCCCGAATAGCTACAGTCAATTTATCAGAAAGAATGGTGGCCCAATCCATGATAAAACTATTAACAGCGGCCTCCATCAGGGGAACCATTTCTATATCGAAATTGGCAGAATCATGTAATCCCCATAGTCTACACATCATAATTCCTGCATAGCAATAGGGAGAAGCCAAGGAATCGACGGAGTACTTACCCGAGCTTTCGTGCTTGTGTTTGGCCGGGTTCTTCCTCCAATCCCGAATGGGCTCAGATGGTACTTCATTCTCAGCTGCAAACTTCTCCACGAAGTCTTTATTGTAGATTTTCTCTGGCTCGGGCAAATGATACATTTCCCTTAGGTGTTCTGGCTTAAATGACCCGAAAATTCGTCCGTCTCTTATGTGGAACGTTCTGTCAATGATTGGAATTTCCTCAATTGCCCATCGCACTACATCAGTGTAGGGAAGGACTTTCTCTCTGGCCGCTATTCTGTGAAGAAAGGAATCAGCCAACTCTTTAAGAGTTGCATCGGACTTTTTGAATGGGTCTGCAGTAGCCACTGTCCCTGAAACTTTTGGTTGCTCAACTTCTAGTAAATTATAGGTGCCCTGCCATGTAGTCTTGTTAAGACCAGTGCATGTAGTGTCTGAAACGAGGCCTTTTTTTCTATTTGCAGTAGCTTGACCTGCTACAGGTGTAACAGTAGAGCCCGTAGCCCTCTTGGATCTTTTCCCCATCATGCTTAAGCTTCTCTCAAAAGACGAATTCTACACAATTGCAAGAGAAATTGTAACAACATAATAACAATGATGCTACACAACGAGATAGATATATCATTTGAAGTGTGCCAAGATTAATTTCCAAAAGTGGCTGCGGATCCAATCGATAAGAGGATATTGCAGATGCATTAATGGTGATTTGAGGCCAGCTACCCATTAAATGTGATGATTACGCCGTTATCCGGGTGAATGGCTCACTTAAGCGTGCAACAGATATTCTGACGGTTAAACGCAAGTGTTCATTAATCGAAGGGGCAAAATCTTTTAAATACACACGCATTACCTTATCCCTTGCATTAACGGCATTTTGGGATTCACGCTTTATCAACCAGATATGAATATAAAATTGAAGCTTTAAGTGATGGCTTTTAAGACTGCCGACCACCGATGAGCAATATTGCATCGCCTCGGGGAATAGGTGCTGCACAATTATCACCAAATGATCGTGCCGACAGCCGATAAGCGATATCGCATCGGGGGTAGGAACCAGGTGCCTCACCGAAGTATGTGGAATTCTGCCGACGGCCGATAGCGATATCGCATCGGGTCGGGTTTTAAATCATAAAGCGGTTTCACATGAGGTATCGCCGATAGCCGATCGCCGATATCGTGTCGCATCGGGACATGAGTTATGTGCCGTTAGTGGTGTGCATGTAACATTGCCGATCGCCGATAGCGATATCGCATCGGCGGAGACCAAAATGCCATTTGAATGCATCTCTCATATTGTTGCGATATGCGATCTTGCGATCGCTTTATCGCAATAATAAAAGATTATTTATAATTTGAAACATTAATATCCCAAAAAGGCTTAAATATATGAAAACTCATTCGATTATGCGGCCTTTTTTGAACATACAAGCATTGATGCCAGAATTTTTAAAAGGGACCCATTCCATATGTTAATTTTTTGAAAATAAGAATGATATGAAATGGGGGGTTGTTGTAGGGCACAACAGAAGGTCAAAGGTCAAAGGTTGCATGTGAGGAGGAAAATGAAGCAAAATAATGGAAAATGAAGAAAATAGAGACCCCATTGATAAAAAGGCTTCTGAGAATTAGTTGGTAACCTTTTGTTAGTTTATCTTTTTATCAGTTCAGCTTTGGAGCTCTCATTCTATTCTCTCTCTCATACTCTTGGACACTTAGAGTTTTCTTGGAGAACTCTTGGATGAGTGGGGCATACATTGGATTTGGAGAAAGAAGGCAAAGGAAGAGTAGGAAAGCACAAGCGGACAACGAGGTCAACAACTACAGTTGGATTACTTTGCAGGTATCGAGTTGCATGTATGGTTTCCTTGCTAGTTTTGACATGCATTGGACATGCATGTGGTTTCTTGGTTATGAGTTGTCATTGTCATGGGAGGATTGCCTGGATTGACAGAGGTTTTTCCTAGGCTTGTTATTTCCTGGATAGCCATGGTGTTGTGGGTTTCTTCCCTTTTTTTTCTAGTTGGTTTTCATGTTCGTTTGGTTGTGGGTTGTGTTAGTACTTCGTATTTTTCTTGGGATGAAAAGGAAACTGTAGAGGTAAACACAAACCACTTTTAAATATGGGATTTAGCCCTTCCAGCTTCAAAGAGGGCTCTCTCTGTATGATTTTAATTTTATTGTTTAGATATTAGGCTAGATATGAAAGGTCAAGATAGGATTTTTTCTAAGTTTTGGTTGTAGAATGAAAGAAAAGTCCATTGGGCATGAAGTCATAAAAATCTTCAGTAATCAATCACAAATAAACAGAGTAGCTGAACAGGGCGAGGTAGGAAAACTCCTAGATCTCATGAATTATGTGTGGTATGGATAAGATGAATATAAGGTGAGAATCAATTAAATATAAAACATACTTAAATGAATTTTATATTTAATCTCAGAAGGAAAACATTAAGATTGTTTAAACAAGCCAGAGTAGAGTATTGCAAGTAAATTCAGCTCGTAATCTTCTTGTAACAATCAAGAAAGAAAATCCATGTGAGAACTTATAAGGAAAGACAAATTAATAGAGAGGAAAACATCACCATTTATATGACACAAGAATCTTGAAACAATATTGCCTTCGTATTTCTGAATCGATCACTTTCAAAATAAAGTTCATAGCTGTTATAGACATTTTTGTGCCTTACAGCATGAAGCATGAAATGTCAATAATCTAAGGGATCCAAAGTCCCTAAACATGGTGTTCCTACCCCTAGAGGAACAAGGTCAGCAAACCACAGCACTGAATATCAGTTCTCCACCTGAAAAAACTCAAAAACAAGCTAATTCTGGATCATGTCAACTGCTCCACTGAGCATCTGCGCTGAATGTCAACTGCTCCACTCTGTACCTGCGCTGAATGTCAACTGCAAAGAAGGCTACCTGCGTTGGGCGAGTTTGGCCAAGTGGCACAGTCATTCCTCAAGGTGTCAATGCCCAGGAAGCTTCCAAAATGACACTTGGATCAGGGAATTCGCCTAGTGATGAGTAAGAGGGTCTGGATCTCCAAGTGGAAGCAAGAACCTCCAAGTGGACTCAAGAACTGAAGAATGACTGAAGTGGGAGAGGACACTAGTCAGCTTCATGCCAGCCTCAAGCTGACTCATCCTTTCTCCAAAACTCCTATATATAGAGCTCTCTCATGAGGTCTAGGGAGGCTGGAATCTTGTGAATGTAAGGAAGTGCTGTTGGTTTGAGTATAGAACTATTGGGTGATTTGCTTGAAGGAGGTGAAGAGGAGATTTCTTTCTGCTGGGAGGTGATGCTGGATTGGGCCTTTTATGGTTGTATCACTTCCTGAACTTTACTTCTTCCATTAATAAAGCATTTGAGGTTGTTCTATATGCATGTGTCTCAATGGTGTATTGTTATACTTGTATATTTGATTTATTCTAATCCTTGAATCAATTATGAATGTATGCTTCTTGTAGTTTCCCTCTCTTGTGATTTTGCAGGATCTTGGTGTAGCTGGGCCAGTGAAAGAGCAAGGAGCTAGGAGCAAGCAGCAAAGAGAGAAGATTGGATCAATCATTAGCGAAAGACATCGGTTAGTGGATCTCTTTCTCCCCTCTTTTACATCTCATAAAGAAGTAATCTCGAATAGCTTTGCTTTGATTGTTGCTGAGGTAATATCACCCTTAGAGTGGGATAGGGTCATTCCGTATTGGATACTTTTCCCAACAACAAATTGGCGACTCCGCCGGGGAACGTATCTTGTTGGTTGTTTGTGTTTTTTGCTATTCATTTCATAAACACAGGGAGTATCGAATCGAACTGCATTTGGATCTTTCAAATGCAAAGTCGAGGGCAGCTACTCTAGCTCAGTTTCTGGGCATGTTTATGATTTGAAGAGCTGATCCACAAGGACTCTAAATAGCTCTTAGTGATAGCTTTTCATCCTCCTTTTCATCCCTTAGTGTGTACTTGACTGATAGCTTCTGATTTGGCCAAAAACTGTGAATTTTTGAGCAATCTGTGACCCGGAAACTGAGAAAAACGAAAGTTTATCTCTTCAGTGCAGGCACTGTGAAGGCAGTCTGCATTTCAGCGCAGTTCCCGAAGGGGCTACCTGCGCTGAATGTCAAACTGACAATGTACTACCTGCGCTGGACCAGTTTTGCCTAGTGCTACTGGGGTTCCCTCCTGTTTATTGCCCTGTTTTCACCCTTGTTTTTGCAGCCTGTTACCAGTCAATGTACCTATCTGAAACCAACTTTCCTTACCACTATTCCGCCTCGGTTGTATAAAGAAACTGTGTTTGTTCTTTGTGTATTTCTTATATCATTTGCAGTTTCCCATAACGAAAGTGAACTAGTCTTGCTGTGGCCTCTTAGATCTAGACCTGTGATAAGTGTCGTTTTGATCTTAAGAGTTAGTTTGTTTGTTGTTCATAGCTGATTGAGCTTTTGCTTTCGTCATATGGTTTGAATTTATATCCTTCTGGTGTCGAAACAAGTAAATCTTAAGGTGTCTTTTGATTTTGGACAAGCTTGTTTGCTTTCACTTGAAATAGAATTCAAAATTATACAATAGCTTTCTTTTTGTATTACATCAACATTAAGAAAGAGGAAAGAAATACTTGCATTGTGCATGTGCATTATGACAGTTTGCATGTCGATTTAGGAAAAGTGCATTAGTGTGTGCTCTATGATCTGTGTGAAAAGATGATGTCTTTCTTTTCCCTCAGTAGTTAAGATTTTCAAAGTTGAAAGATTGAAAAGCTTGCTTATCATCTTAGACTGCATTTAGGAGTGTTACTATACATCTCGTGGTGATCCATAAAGGCAAACTGCTAAACAAGATCAACCTTGAAATAAAGTGAATTTACATAACAACGCATTGAAACATAACGCAAACACATAGAGGTCTAAGCTAGAGACGTGTTCCGGCGTCGTTAAACGTGATATCTTAGCGTTGAGTGGTTGGGTGATTCCTCCACGGTGAAGCGATAAGTATCAATACGGACTTGTGCTCCCACGTACCGTCGCGTATATATTGGGAGACCCCTATAGGAACAAAGCCTTTATCCATAGGAAACCGTGTCGGCCGCCCTACTGATCGCAATGCAGTGAACACAACATTCACGAAGATCGACCACTCGTACCATAAAACGTATTCTGTGGTTTTGCGAAAGGTTTGGCACACCCTCTGCCTAGATCTCCAGAGTAGTTTCTTTTGGCCTTTTTCAAACTTTATAACTGAAAAAGTCCATCCGAGCATTTGTCACTTCGGGCTCGTTAAAACATCGAAGGAGACTAGAGTCATCTTTAGCTTTTTCTCGACTCTTAAAAAGTGAAAAAGCAAGTTGTGTCTAAAGCGTCGTTATAAAATTTATTTTAAACGGAACATAATCACCTCCTATTCCTGCGTTGATCTGTAGGTCGAGAACATGGAACGCCCCAACCAAGGAATTCCACATGATGGAAATCCTAGTCCTTTCTCCTCTTGGGGAGAAGTTGGTGCGCCCCACATGGCCACATTGTCGCTTCCAGGACTGACAATTGGCCTGCCAATTTGGCTGTTCTCAACCAATGTAGTTCAGAACACCATGGTTCCTGAACAGCCGAGTCAATAGTTAGATCAGTCTAGAGCTGCCCACCAGCCTTCAACTTCCTATAAATCTTCCTCCAATCCTTCATCTTCGCAAGGTAGAGCCGGCAAAAGCCAAGCTCCCATGGAGAAGAAGGAGAAGAAGAAGAGAGAGAAGAAGAAGAAGGAGCCTAAGGCGACTGGGGGCAAGCAAAAGACATCTGACAAAAATCCACACACAGCACAGACCGGGCCTAAATCACCATGTGTCATATGTAGAGGAGACCACTTCCATAGAGATTGTCCCTGTATTCCCCGGATACTAAGGGACTGGTCCCCTCGGTTGCACAATTCGGGAGCATCAACCTCTGATAGCCATGTTGAATGCTTACCGTCAACCAGCGAAAGTGAAGGTTCAAGACAAAGAGGGGGAGCAAGATCCCCCTGCAGGCTGTGTGAAGGCGATCACACCATCCACCGTTGTCCCTTCTTAGACGAAGCGAAGAGAGTTTTGGAAGATCGCCCGGTTTCACCGTTGAGACTTCCTCCTGGATACAAAAAACCCGTGCCAAGTCCTTCGTTGGTTGAAAATACAGCTGGCCCGCTCAAGTGGTCAACTGAGGTGTCAGTCATTGAGAATGAACCTACTGAATCCAGACCGGACGAAAGTCCAAAGGTCGAAACGACAGTTGACCCGGTTCTTCCTTCAGAGGTTTCATCCTCAAATGACACCGTCACTGGAGATTCATCTTCAAATGACACCCTCACTGAAGAGAATAAGGATGACACCATCCAGATTCTTTTCATCAACACCGACTCCGATGAGCATCAGGGCAATGCGCCCATTCCTTTATCGCAGGAAGGAACATCGTCAGAGTCATATCCGGTCGTGTATTCGGTCCCACCGCCAAGCAACCTGGTTGTGTCCTTTGATTGGAACCAACTAGGCAGACCCCGGTTGCCAGCCAGTGTACCATTCAGAATCATAGTCCAAATTTATAGAATGGTAATGGCTGGAACTATCATTGATGAAGGGGCATCTGTGAGTATCCTTTCCTCTATTGCTTGGAAAGCACTGGGTTCCCCGGAACTTTTGCCTGAGATAAGAAATCTCTCGGGTTTTGATAAAGGAACCAGTCGACCATTAGGGATCCTCCCCAATGTGCCTGTTACATTGAAAGGGAAGACCGTTCAAATGAACGTGATGGTCGTTCAAGGACCCTTGGATTATAACCTACTCCTTGGACGAGACTATATATATTGCATGGGAGCAATAGTCTCCTCACTCTTTAGAGTAATGTGTTTTCCACACGAAGGAAAGGTGGTCAAGCTCGTAGACCAACTTTCATTTCCAGGATCACGCATCGCAAATAGTCATATACCAACCCTCAATGGTCTATTCACTCAAGAAATGTCTCCACCCCCAGTCCTCCTTCCCGATGAGTGCGAGTGATTCGGAAAGATGGGACTGGAACCCAGGGGGCATGCATCCTGGTCTGCTTCGGGCAGAGAAAACCTTAGGTATAAGATAGAATTTCCGCGGGAGAATATGACTAGTCCGTACCCCGTCCATGGTTGGAAGAGGGGTTGTTCTAGAATATGATTCTTTTGTCAAAGTTACGTGTTTGACAACAGTCATTCACCCTTGTCTATTTCGGTAGACATTGCCGAGGAAGTGTTCAGTTTGAAAGATTAACAGAACAATCTTTGGGTAACCTGAAAGAGGTAAGCCTCACCCTTTAAAACAAATGTTTTGATGGATAAGTAGGGGCAGCCTTGAAATTCTACTTTATACCTGGGGGCATGCAACCTTTCAGAGTGCAAGCAAGGGGCGACTATTTATTTTTTAAATTTTTAGGTCGTCCCTTTAAACCTGTAGGTCTAACCCTTTAAACTCGTAGGATTAGCCGTTTCCGAACTTGCATAAAGAAAGGATGAGAGGGAGCAAAGCTTAGTGAAGATGAAGCTCTATAAAAAATAGAGATCTCACAGGAGACATTCTTATCTTATGACTGGTATTTATCGAGCAGTTTTAACGCGGAATTTATGCTCGTTAAAAAATAGAAAAGCGAGATCCGAGCAGTTTTAGCACATAGTTCATGCTCGTTAAAAAATAAACATAAGATTGAGCAAGAGTTTCCTCCACAGTTTAAGCTCATTAAAAAGTGAACCTATTCTGGTAAATAACCATTGTGATCGTAAATTTATTAGCCATAAAAAGCCTTGGTTGTGTTTGCACCTGCCACCTCCATTCCATTTGGCCGATCGTTCACCTCCATATGATTGTTTACCTATTTTGAGGAACAACTGCGAAGAGTGATTTCACCTAGCCATCCTTGTGACACTGCCGTGATTGGAAAATTCCAACCTGTACCTGGAATCTGCTGCTATCCCTGTTTATCACTCATTCCTCAAAAGACGAGTCTTCTTTGAGCTCTTTTCAACTGACTCGTAAAATATGAAAAGTTTGCCGAGTTTTGGCCTTCCAGCTCGTTAAAAGGACCGGAAGAGCTATCCCTCCTCTAGATTTTAATCTTTTTGGACCTGAGGGATTATTGCACAAAAAGGTCGAGCGCTTGTTTTATTCGGCTCGTTAAAGTTATCGAAAACTCATCCCTTCTGTATTGTTTTATACTTTTTCGGACTTAAGGGATTAGATGACGAAAAAGGAATTTTGGAGTTAACTTTCCGTACCTTTTCAGACTCTCTAAAAATGAAAAGGACCGAGTTTTCCTTGTCGTTAGACTCGTTAAAATGATTAAATAGCGACAAACTTGTCTTTAGACGAGAACGAGTTTCCCTATCGCTAGGCTCGTTAAAACATAGCGATGGGCTTGCCCGAAGGGCAGGTTATAGAACAAGCATATGTTATCCTCCTCAAGCTTGACAAAAATAAAGAGGTACTGGTAGAAATGACTGGGGAAAAATTGGGAGAACCTCAAAGCTTTAATGGTAGCAAGTCGCTCTTGAACATGACACTTTTCCTCCGTATCACATCGGGTTGGGTTGTTTCATTCACCGGTCTCATCACCATGGTCTTCGCCAAACCATCCACATTTGGGGTAATGCTACCGATCCATCGCATCAGTGTCGTTATATGTTCAAGAGATGTTGTTCAGAAAGAGTCAACCGTGTCCCATCCACTGCCATACATTATCCTTCATCCACCCATGATCGCCACCCTGAATCATATTTCACAGATTGTTTTCACCTCCACTAAAATCATTAGCTCCGTTCCGTGTCACTGATGTGGGATTCATTAAGGCCCTCCTTTGACGGATCGCTTCTTGTCGACTTCAGCTCATTATCCGAGAAGTTGATCTAGGAACACCCCCCTTAGTACTTTGAAGCTTGCATACCTCAATGGCAAGTTTCTCACTTCCGGCAACAGGTATACATCAATGACCTTCGACCAGAAGATTTTGCGTGGTGTTCGACGCCAAGTCCTTTATTCACACCACGTGAATTGTACTGCAGTACCTTGAGGGTCATTATCATTATCGGTGATTCCTCTCGCGCTTGTTAACGGTTTACATCATTGACCGGTAATCAAGCGATGTCTTTCCATGTTCGACTTCAGCACAATTCTCGCATGGATCGACTTGTACTTAGAGTGAAGATCGAACGAGTTTGAAGACCCCGGATCTAGTTTCATCCATCCGGGCTGCGATATATATTCAGGAAACATAAAGACATTTGACATGTACATCATTGCAGCAGATGATCATCCTACTCAAAGGATGATAATTTCAGCAGAGAATTATCAGTCTACCATCAGACGATCGTCTGTTCTATGTACCAAAATGAATTTATAAAGCTGAGCATGGGAATGCCCGCCTCAGCTAGATCATGAAAGCAGAATGAAAAAAATAATGTATTGTATTGTATTTTATTACAAGTCACCTCTCAGCGATTGAATGAACTTCGGATCCTCCTGATAAAGCATTTCACCCGATAAACGACCTCATACTTTAGGGGGCAACTGTTATAGACATTTTTGTGCCTTACAGCATGAAGCATGAAATGTCAATAATCTAAGGGATCCAAAGTCCCTAAACATGTTGTTCCTACCCCTAGAGGAACAAGGTCAGCAAACCACAACACTCAATATCAGTTCTCCACCTGAAAACACTCAAAAACAAGCTAATTCTGGATCATGTCAACTGCTCCACTGAGCATCTGCGCTGAATGTCAACTGCTCCACTCTGTACCTGCGCTGAATGTCAACTGCAAAGAAGGCTACCTGCGCTGGGCGAGTTTGGCCAAGTGGCACAGTCATTCCTCAAGGTGTCAATGCCCAGGAAGCTTCCAAAATGACACTTGGATCAGGGAATTCGCCTAGTGATGAGTAAGAGGGTCTGGATCTCCAAGTGGAAGCAAGAACCTCCAAGTGGACTCAAGAACTGAAGAATGACTGAAGTGGGAGAGGACACTAGTCAGCTTCATGCCAGCCTCAAGCTGACTCATCCTTTCTCCAAAACTCCTATATATAGAGCTCTCTCATGAGGTCTAGGGAGGCTGGAATCTTGTGAATGTAAGGAAGTGCTGTTGGTTTGAGTATATAACTATTGGGTGATTTGCTTGAAGGAGGTGAAGAGGAGATTTCTTTCTGCTGGGAGGTGATGCTGGATTGGGCCTTTTATGGTTGTATCACTTCCTGAACTTTACTTCTTCCATTAATAAAGCATTTGAGGTTCTTCTATATGCATGTGTCTCAATGGTGTATTGTTATACTTGTATATTTGATTTATTCTAATCCTTGAATCAATTATGAATGTATGCTTCTTGTAGTTTCCCTCTCTTGTGATTTTGCAGGATATTGGTGTAGCTGGGCAAGTGAAAGAGCAAGGAGCTAGGAGCAAGCAACAAAGAGAGAAGATTGGATCAATCATTAGCGTAAGACATCGGTTAGTGGATCTCTTTCTCCCCTCTTTTACATCTCATAAAGAAGTAATCTCGAATAGCTTTGCTTTGATTGTTGCTGAGGTACTATCACCCTTAGAGTGGGATAGTGTCATTCCGTATTGGATACTTTTCCCAACAACAATAGCTTACAATCAAAGAAAGATCTTCTCTTTTTTCATAATCCAACCCTTTCTAATTCTTTTTAAAAAATAATTATAGAGTTTGTCTTGAACTAATACGGACTTCAAATAAAATTCATTACAAAATAATATCTACAAAAAATGTAGATATTTCAAAAATAGAACTAAATGATAGCAATCTTGGACTAATTTAGATGTTTTGTTCACACTTAGAGGAGTGTTGTTGTTGACTGTAGCTACATTTATGCTCCTTTTGTTAGACTGCTCTTAACATGCAGGCTTTCTGTTCGATTTTACTCAACGAGCTCCAATAATTTATCCCATATTTCTTCACAAGGAATAGATAAATTTACCATATTTCAAATTCTTTCATCCACTTCTATATATGTTTGAAAAGTTGGTTTATTGAGAAACAAATGATGGATTTCATGCTGAATGAAGAGTTCATATGGTAGGCCTTCCATGAAAGCTTCTCCACTTATTATTCTGATCACTTTGGCAAATTTGGATTTCTCTGCAGCTATATTACACCACCGCTGCTGGTAGTTCTCTAATGGAATCAATTTTCCATTAGAATTTCTCAAAGCTAGAAGCCCTTTATCCTGCAACAAATTAAATTTTCTGTTAAACCTCTTTACTTGTAGTTCTAACTCTTTTCACTCGTTTTCAAGTTGTATCATCAGGTTCTTCTTTGTTAGAGATCTTTTCACTTCCATGATTGTGCATGTTCTGTCATGAATTTGAAGTTCTTCAAGCTCATCCCTTGCCTTGGAGTTTAGCATCTTGATAATTATGTGTGCTTCTGCGAGCCTGTGTTCAATTTCAACCTTTGTTCTTTCAACTACTGCTTTCACATTGTTTACTAGTTCCTCCTGCTCAAATATAATCTAAAATGATGACCACGACTTTGTGATATTTGCATTAATTTTATGTCATATGCTTTGCTTGGCCTCTACCAACATTTTTGTTGTTAATAACTAATTTTCCTACTTTCTAATATGTTGAGTAAGCTTGAACTTTTTTTGCACTTCTTAAATAAGCATTGTCAGCTTTGATCTTATTTTCCTCCATTCCATTCAATGATGCTAACAATCTTTCATTTTCTTGGTTGGTTAATGATAAATCTCCCAGATCTTTCACTAACTTTTCAGAAGAATTTGCAGTGGATGTTTCTTCCCTTTCTGTTGAGGTCATTGTTGATGTTTGTTGTACTATCTATTGTGTTGATGTACTTGTAGCTACCAACAATTATTTTTCTTTCAAAAGTGCCTCCATGTCTGTCTCCATTTTCTGAATTTGAATGTTCTATTCAACTATCAACTTGAACAAATTTTCTTTCTCTACCTCTAGCTGAGTGATTTCTTTAGTCTATGGGTGCTCTGTGGTTGGAAGCTTGAGCTGCTTTCTCAGAGCTTGAATATCAACATTCTTGTTTTTAATCATCTCCTCAACTGCTTTGATGTCACTAGGATCGTATCCTAGTTTAATCACCAAATCTTCAAGAGCTTTGGTTCTGGTGTCTTTGGCCAAGGATGACATTCACTCTATCTTTAGTTGTGAATGCATGTTGTTTAGAGAGGCATGCAGCTTGGAGGTTGCCATGGCTAAACTTGTTAATGTTGAGTATATCATTTCACTAGCCTATTTATGCAAGTCAATCTGATCGATTGCATGAATATTCTTGGTATCAAAAGAAAAGACAAAGGCTTTGTAGTCTTCTGCACCTTTAGGGACTGGAACTGTAGGTTCCAAGAAGGCTAATTGGAATTGTCCCTTCTCTGTGTCAAGTGTAGACAACAATATGTGTTGAGTAGTAGAAGTCTGCTTCCAAAATTCTGAGTATGTTGTAGCCTTCAATGCTTCATTCTTCTTCTTAATCTCTCTATATCTGGCAAAAATGTTCTGTTGTGTTGCAATATGGGATGTAGAAGATACAGGTGACTATGTTGTCTCTTCAATGTGTGAGAAGGAAGTGGTGGGAAGACTTGTTAAAACAACTGTAGCTTGCTCCTATGAGCCCTTTTCTTCTGATGATTCCTCTTGATTATTTGTCTGAGCATCATTTTTAGTATCAGTCTTAGTATTTGCCTTAGGATTTGTCTTCTTTCTTCTCTTGAAAACACGAAAGTCCGTAGCTTGGGAACCTAAATCTGTAGGAGACATATTTTGCTTGGATCTCTTAGCTTCTTTGTCCTTTGAAATAGGTGTTTGTATAGATTTCTAACTAACAATATGCTCTTCATCCTCTTGCAGTGTATTCTTTGTCCACTCCTCTTGATTGACATAGTGCTCTATTTCTGGTCTAGGTGTATGTGCATACGGTGTGGTCTTCTGCTCAACTCTTAATTTTGAAATTATCCCTAATGGATCATAAGATTGTGTGAAACTTAGCTTGAATTTAATGTTCTTTAGTAACTCATCTTCTTCTTGTGTTGATGATGTAAGGACCAATATGTGACTTCAGTTTAAACTGTGCTTTCTGCTTTCTTGACACAAAATGTAGGTCATCCATATTCAACATTTGCCTGATATATTCCAAGGCAAAGATTCTTACTGGTACAAAAACTAGCAACCTATAGGGAGGGAGTTCACATCCATAGATTCAATTTTTTATATAATTCTGGTAAAGATACTAGTCTCCAACCTTGGCTTGTTTTATAAGATGTAAAACTCTTTTGATTTCTGGTGAAATCCTTTGTATAATATTGCTGCTAAGAAGACACAAAGATACATGCAAAAACTGATCTACAAAATTACTAAATGAATATTCCTTTGTATTCTTTCTGACCAAGGAATTCCAATGAATGAATGATGGTGGTCTTCCCTGTACATCCACCTTCCGCAACTGAAATTGGAACTTGTGTGCTTAATAGAACAACATCAAATATACAAGGACTGACTGGTATTTAAAATCACCTTCAGCAATAAACTTCAGGAAGTAAGGCAAACCGAACTTGAAATGGGTAGAATGGATTTCTACGCTGTCTCGATGCAATGGAGAACTTGTCTTCACATTGGTTTTTCATAAATAGTGATGGGAGCTATACGTTGGGGATGCTAATTTTAGAATTTGAAGTTATTTTAGATTTCGGGTATGCATTCCAATTCCAATTTAGAAACTAAATTAAGTACATTGTAAATTGATATTTATTATTTCATTAATGCTTTTAAATTTTGATGTATTTTAAAGATGATTTTTAAAATATTTTAAAATAAGATTGTGATTTTTGGTTATTTAAAATATATTTTTGTATGTTAAAAATTTAATATCAAATTTTTTTAACCATTTTTAAATTTACGAATATATATTTAAAATTTCTAAGTTAAAAATTAAAATATTTTCTTATTTTTAAAATTTGTTGTTATTGTTATTACTGAGTTGGTTTGATTTATAGAATATTTGAATCTTGAATTTTATATTTTAATTAATGTTATCTAATTTTAATATATTTGATTCCTTTGTTTGTTTTGAAGGTATAATTTTTTAGTAAAAAACACATGCTCTTAACTATTATTACTATTTTAATTATTATTTTATATTTACTTTAATTATTATTTTAAATATTATATTATTACTATTTTAATTATTATTTTATATTTACTTTAATTATTATTTTAAATATTATATTTATTGTAAATTTATAATTATTTTAATTATTATTTTATATTTATTTTAAATATTATTTTTATAAAATATATATATATATATATTATATATATATATATATATAATTTAACGGCTTTATTTTATATCATTATTATATATACGCTCGTAATTAAAAAAGAGACGTAAATCTTTTACGCGACTGTGTTGTTGTATGCTTTGAATCAGCCGTCATCATCTTCATCAATGCATTAAAAAAGAGATGTAACTCTATGACGTCACTGTGTTTTGTATGCTTTGAATCAGCAGTCATCATTTTCTCCATGGTTTAAATTTGCAGAAAATAAATATGAAAAATATTTATTTTATTTTATTAAATAATTATAAAATGTTAATTAAAAATTAGGAAAAATAAAATCAAAATTTAAAATATGTTTAAAGACAAATTTTAATTAAATTAATAATTTTTTTGATTGATTGAAATTCATAAAAATAATTTAATTTATAGTTAAATATATGTTTTTACTTAAACATTATTGATTTTTTTTTGAAAAAAAATAATAGAACAATACAATCTGATCTAAATTAGTCAAATAGATATAAATGTGCTGATTACAATACAATCTGATCTAAAATAGTCAAATAAATATAAATCTACTGATTGCTGCAGCGTCATGTGTTATTATTTTAATAATCGAATATAAATTATATTTATTCTAATAAACAATATAGTTTTTTATATTTAAAAATAATGTAGATATATATCATTTTCATCAAATGTTTTAAAGGCGAACTGAGCCTTGTTTGAAATGCATCTTTATTTTTATAGTTACAATGAATAGTAAAAATGGAGTAACGAGATCATCAGTTGCGTGCGTAGTCTCCGTTTTGAAAGGAATCTTTATTTTTTTATGATGAGAAGAAGGAATATTAAATTTGAAATAATGAAAGTGTTATGTAGGTTTTAGGTTTGAATTTGACAGCATTATTAATATTTTAAATATTATTTAATAATAACATTTTAATTTTTTTATTTAAAATAATTTAACCAATTTAAAAATATAATTTAATAATATTTTTCAAATATAATTTTTAAAATTTTATTTAATTATATTAAAATTCATATTCTTTTTAAATAAACAATCAAAATAATAATAATAAATTATAATATTTTTAAAAAATCGGATTTCACACTTATACAAACTTATATAGGGAAAAATATTCCCCCAAAAAAATCAGATTTCACACTTATACAAACTTAAATAGGGAATATTATTCCCAAAAAAAAATTGGATTTCACACTTATACCAACTTAAATAGGGGAAAAAATCTTTTAAGTAAGAAAGTATGTAATTTATAAGGTTTTAAATTTTTACAAGATTCTAATGCCAAGGAGTTGTTATCGAAATAAATTTAAATTAATAATTTATGAATGGTTTAATTTTGTGTTTTTATTTTGTTAAAATATTTTTTTTATAAATTTAAATTAATAATTTATGAATGGTTTAATTTTGTGTTTTTATTTTGTTAAAATACTTTTTTTATTGATTTAATAAAAAGTTGATTTTAGAACATGATTTTAAAGTATTTTTTTTTAATTAGGAGTTTGTAAAGAAATAGGTTAATAATATAAGAGAAATTTGATAGGGGTGAGAGTTTATGTTTTATGAATTATTAATGAGTTACTCTAAGGTTCATTCATTTTCTTGAATAATGGTGATGAGTCCACATGTATTTGTGGATAGTAACCAATGATGGTTGTGCCTTGGTTTGACAATTAAGTTATGATATGTTTTCTCATTGTTAAAAAGAAGAAGAAAAAATGAACTTATTTTTTCACAATATTAAAATTACACAAATAAATGTGGGTGCATATAATAAAAACAAAGTATATCAAGGACAAAAAAGAAGATGAAGGTAGAAGTGAGGAATACATTTCCTACACACATTAACGAGAAAAAATTGTGTAGAAATAATATAAACATAGTTATAGTGATAAGAAACACAGAAGAATACTACTATTGTAATATGATTTCTCATAGAAACTAAAAAGAAAACCCGATATTCTAAAGCAAGTTTATTGTGTTAATCACCAATTAAATTGTTATAATGCATTAAAAAGTCACTATGCTCTCAACAAGAGCTTTCAACAATAACATAAGGATTCCAAAGAAATTTTAGCAACCAACCATAAGTTAGAACTAGCAATCTACTTTTCTCAATGCTAGAATTCAATAAATAAACATAACAAAAACCATAAACAATTTATGGTTTTCCAATTCTACAAGATGGAAATGACAACAATTAAGTGGCCAACTATTGCTAGTTAACATTCATTATCTTATAGTGATTTACATTCATTACACTTCTTTGTATCTATTTCCTTCTATATCTTTGTGTTGGGCAGCGGATCCCCCGCGGAACGGTTTTGGGGCTTAAAGCCCACATTTTTGGGTATTGGTATTGTAAACGCTTCGCAAAGTGCGCAGAGCGCAAACTGTAATGGGTCAAGTCTAAGCGTAGTCTGCCCTAAAATATTGTAATTTAATCTAGAATGTGTCCGCGGACCATGGCAATGTATAAATAGAGCGAGGCTCTAAGTATAGAAGATAACTTTTCTGAGGTTAAGAAGGTATGGGTTTCTAAAGGAGATATTTGCCCTAAGTTTGTAAGTCTGAGTTGAAGATTGTAGTAGTAGAATAGGCTCTGCAGCTATGTGCGCAGAGGCCTGGTAGAGTCCGCAGCTGTGTGCGCGGACCCCTGCAGCTGAGTGCACAGGGTGGAATTGGATTGTACTGGAACCAAAGATTAATAAAGATAAGTGTTTCTGAAATATAGTGCATCTGCTCATAGATCTGTGTGGTTATTCTTCTGTTATGGTTTTATGTATCTCTTTAAGGTTTATGTTAGTGCGCACTAAGTTACGAATATTGAATGATTACTAAGAACTACTGAATTAAGTTAGATCTATAATAAAACATACTAAGGGTAAGGGATCTAGTCAGTGCCTCTTCGCGTTCGGTACAAGGGCTACACAAAGGTCGGATAGCTGCGCGAAACTGTACCAATGCAAAAGATAGGTCTATGAACTCTCCAAACCTCATCAAGACATCCCTAGGGTGCGGAAACCTGGTTCCAGCACCCTCCCATACTACCACGGGTGAGACCTCAGTCTGCGTTCTGCGGACTGTTGCTGAAAGGGCCGGTAGTTTCGGGATTCATTGGCTAAACATTTTTGAACCTGGGTCAGGCCCCGATAAGCCAACAAATGGTTTCATTGCCGGGACCGAGATCTGCCTAAGGGATGTTTGATGTCGAAACACTAGAACCCTACGAAGAATGAAATTGAAGGGTGATTACATTAATGATTAGAACGATGTGAAGCGGAAAGGTCTACAAGGGTATCGAAGGGCTAGGAAGCAACCCTTTAATTTCACTTCCACGAGCGAGCGAGGAAGAGTGCGCTTAGGTGTCTCCGAGGAGTGCGGTTAGTTTGATCAGGCAACACATCCTGCAGTTACCCTCTCCACTTACGCCACCACTCGCTTCACCTCCTTCACCTCCATCTTCGCCTACACCACCTCCACCAAACCAACAGTTTAGTATGGCAAGCACGATTAAGCTACCCGTATTCAGAGGAGTAGGAAATGAGGACCCGAATCAGTTCTGGTTCGTGGTAAGAGCAGTGTGGGAAGCACAAGGGGTTACAGATGATAACATTAAGAAGGCTACCTTGGTAAGCGTGCTGCAGGATCGTGCGTTGACATGGTATATCAAGCACTCAAAGGATCACCCAAATGCAGGAATAGCAGAGATTCAGATTGCGTTGAATAGAGAATTTAGCCGGTCGAAATCAAAAACGCAGTCAATCATCGGATTTAAGGAGATCGCAATGCTTCCAGGAGAGATCCCCTGGGATATGGATTAGAGACTGAAGAGTACGCTTCACGAGGCTAATGTGACGCTAACGTATGCACAACACCGCACGTGGTTTGTGGTGTCTTTGACACCACACCTGAGAATGACACAATCACACCAGAAGCTTTCGACCCAGGCAGAAGCATTGGAAATGGCGATGAGGTTGCAAGAAACACCGATACAAGATCCGGGATTGGGAGTCCAACAGATCCACTCGTAACTACAGAACCTATGCTTGGAGATGTAGAAATTGAATCAAGATATAGCGTCACGGCCAGAGGCACGCGAAGAAGTGTGGTGTATAAAATGTAAAGGCCAGGGTCACGATAAGGATCACTGTCCAGTATTTGTGAACTATTTGGCAGGAGGGGGACTGACACCGTTGAGACCGGAGGCACCAGCAGGGCCGAGTGTAACACCCGCGCTATAGTGCACGATCTGTCAAGTGGGAGGAAAGCACACAACAGACAACTGTCACCTGTTGCAAAAGTATACACAGACTCCGCAGCAACTGTATTGTAATTTCTGTAGATCAGTGGGCCACGATGAGCGAACACGTCGAAGCTATGAGATAATGATGGATAGGACCCCAACTTATCGAATGCAGATGGAAACGCGAGGCCTTGACCTAGTCGCAGTAATAGCGCGGGGTGGATTCCAAGGGCGAGGTCTAGCACGAGGAGGAATGGGGCCCGGAAGGGGTCGTGGACAGCTAATCTGTTACAATTGCAGAGGACTAGGGCACTACGCTCAAAATTCTACCATCCCAATGAGAGTATCTTGTCCATACTATGAGTAGTTTGATCATGAGATGGTAGATTGTCTGATGCTGATCGCACAAATGTGTGAAAAAGGGGTACTACAACCTACTCCAACTCAAAATATCCAAATGATGAGGTCTGAACCGTGTGAAGAAGACCCCAACGTGAACATGGTGCTTAGAAGTGGCATGACCACAAGGGAAGATAAGGGAAAGCAATTTGAGGAAGATACCTGGGTTCGGAAGGCTCCTACAAAGGAACTTGGGTTTGACTTGGAACGCGTAAAGGAAACGTTTATGGAAGCTAATAAAAGCTTCGCAGAGGCCTCTACTTCAGGTAGTAAGGATCAACCAGAGACAAGACTAGATCCTTCTATGCTAAATACCTTTTTAGAGACATGCATGAAACTGCTGCGTGACAATAAGGCAGTTAAAGGACTACAAGAGTTGATCGCTAGGTGCGCAGGATCAGGTGAACCACGTGTAGTCCGAAAACTGGGAAAGCATGCACTACGCATTGGGAGGGAAATGAGATTGACAGCACAGATTGGCGAGTATGAAATGGATCAAGTAATCTTAGACTTGGGTTTGGAAGTGAATGTGTTACCAAAACAAACATGGGAACGCATGGGCAGGCCTGTGTTACAATGGTCTCCTATTCAATTATGGATGGAGAACCAACAAAAGATCTTGCCCATGGGGAGATTACAAGGGGTAACAGTGGATATCGAAGGTGCGAGCACGTAGATGGACTTCGAGGTAATAGAGATTGTAGATGACAGTAACCCTTACCCCGCGTTGCTAGGAATAGACTGGGCCATGGATATGAATGGAGTCATCAACCTAAAAAAACGGAAGATGATATTCGAGAAAAAGTCCCTACGCGTAGTAGTTTCACTGGATCCAACTGAAGGAGAGCGCTACACTGAACCCATGCACGACGATGGAGGCGACGAGGAGCTGGATTTTATCTACAAGATAATCGTGCAAAACCAAGACTAGATAAATCCAATTGCAGGTGGAAGGGTCTCGTGGGAGCACGCAGGTTCCTGCCCTTCAGATTTAGATGAAGAAGATGAATGCTGGCACAATCGATTGAGTGAAGTGACGACGCTAAATTGTAATATGATGACTAAATCACTGCGTTGTGTAACAATCCAGGCTCTAGAT